>JASDQU010438970.1:7591-35072 GCA_032191745.1 Picea mariana | reverse complement strand
AAGGGGAGTGAGAACTCCCGAAATAAGAAATCCTGAGTTTTTATGAGATAAGCACGAGTTCATGGCCCACAGTCGCGTGGGGAAAAGGGAAAGGAGCTACACAAAGAATCAAATCACCTGAGTTGGTCACAGAGAAGGATCTGCATGGCCTCGAGGCGCCAAAATGGACTCAAAGGAATTATGAGTTCACCTGAAATGTTCATGGGTGTTAGGCCTCGTCTTTATCCCAATAAAAGTAGTTAATGAGAATAGGGAAGGTGGTTGAAACCTCATTTCACCACATAAATGGAAAGCATAGAAAATCTAGCCATGGAGAGCAGACTATCAGCTGAAAGTTCTCTATCATGAATTTTCTTGTGAAGCCCATACCGATCTGATCTTGCGTCTGACAGAAGAATGTAAAAATAGCCTGACAGAAGAATATTGAGATGCCAAGCCTTGAATACAGTGATCAAAGTTCACTTCTAAAGGGAGCAAGTTGTTTTGAGTATAAATACTCAGTTTTGATATTTTTTTATGGTTGATGGTAGAGAAAATCTCCCGAATTGTAAAGTTTTAATGAACTATTTGGTTATCTGGTTATGTATATTCATTTGAAACTTCTTATTTAATGACAATCAACTTTCTTACTCCCTCTTGTTTCCTTATGATGCTGAAAGAGTTCATGATTGACTGATTCATTTGAATTATTGTGACTGCATTATGATGAAAGTTTGATTATAGTGTTGTTATAGTTCCTTTCAGCTTCTTTGAGATTTGAATTCGATAAGTTCTCATGTTTAAATTGTTCCTCCTTGGGCTGCTCAGACACTTGATGTACTCGACAGATCTCTACATTTTCTCACCAAAGTCTTCCTCCTACTCACCCTTACTACAACTTATTGTCTGAATTTAAACTAAGACCTCACCTTCTCATGCATATCGGTCCAGTTTTCTGAGTTAATATTATACTTTCCTGAGAAAATGCCCATTTGACCCTTTTATAATCAACCCGTGACACAAAACTCTGATGGGTATCAGGCTTGCCTTTCCCGCAATTTGAAGGGCGAATTCCAATGCTAACACGTGGGTCATAGTGGAGAAAGTAGCAGACATCCATGGGTCACAGTGGATCAAGTAGCATATGCTTTTGAAAAGGCTTGAAGAAGGTGCCATCATGTTGATTCTGAAGTTGAGGAAGGTTTGTTGGTCTAAGCTGATATGCACCAGGTTCTCTTCATGAGTAAAGGTATGTTTTACATATGTTTTTTTGAGGCTTGTTTCATGGATGGTATGACACATTCTTAAGGCATGTCTTGGAACCCTTGTAGTACGTGGTTTCATATGGTTCATGTGACATTGATACATGCTTGAAACATATGCTTGATACTTGGTACATGGATGTTATGGGTCATTGTTCGAGGCACATATTTGTATTGGCATATGTATGAGGCACATTCCTTGGTACTTCGTTGAGGCACTTCATTGTTGATATCTTATGGTACATGTTGGTGATGTTATGGTGTATGCTTGAGGAAAGTATTTGGTATATTGTTGAAGCACTATCACATGGTGTATGGTTGTCGTTGATATTGATACATTGATGAAGAATACACTTGGTATATGACAACACATGAATGAGAACATATATTAGTGATGTTTGTACTTGGTTGAGGTGTTCATGTACATTGTTGATGTACATGGTTGATACATGGTTGATACATGGTATGGTATAGGATTGGTACTTGGTATACATGGTTGATGGTTGACACATATGGTACAGGTTGAGGTGCATGGTTGATGCACAATTTGGTATAGGTGTTGGTGCATGGTTAGGTATAGGAGTTGGTGCATGGTTGACACACAGTTTGGTACAGGTGTTGGTGCATGGTTGATGCACTTGTTGTGGTATAGGTTGTGGTACATGGTTGATGATTGACATGGTATAAATTGATGATTATTTGGTACATGATTAAGACACATACCTTGTGATGGTATGTTGGTGATATTGGTACATGCTTGGTAGAGGCATGTGTTAGTGATGTTGGACATCTAATTGAGAGGTGTCCTTGGTGTATGATCCATGTGAGAGGATCTAGTTGAGTATCAGTGATAGTGACAGGTTGACAGTGATAGGTTGGATACAGTGACAGGTTGACAGGTTACAGGTTGATGTGACAGTGATAGTGGAAGTGGAAGTGACAGTGACAGTGGTAGTGACAGTTGGTATACATTTATATTTCAGGGCAGAAGGATAGGGCAAGGATAGGTGGTTGTATCCACCTTCCGGTTGGTGTCAAAGAACTGAGGGGGTTGTAGCCTCCTTTTGGTTGGTGCCAGATAAGTCAAGGAATTTTAGCTTTCTTTAGGTTGGATCCTGAGAATAGGGGGTTGTTGATCCAGATGGATATCGGTGGCCACTCATCTATTCCACTAGCTCGAAGAATAGTTTTCCATTTTGGTAGTTTCTTACAGTTTTTCGAGTTGCAAATTTCTAGGGCCGTATTGAGGCCCTAAATGATGTTTTTTTGGACTTTTTGGGGCTAGGGATTTTTGTTGGCATACCTTAACTCCCAATGAAATTTTCACTTCTCGGATATACCTTTCTGACGAGGTATCAAACCCCCAAAATGGAGATTGTATGCAAAAGTTACGCCCCTGGAAAGTTGACGTATCAACTACCCCCATCGGAGCTCGCAAACCTTTTGTCTTTTCATCTTCTAGGGTTAGGGTTTTGGATTTTATTTATGTTAAAAAGGCCTTTGGAGCCTCATTGTAACAGTCATCTTTTGGAAAATGTGAGTAGTCTCACATCTCTTCTCAGAGATAAGCTGCCACCATTCTAGCGGATCTTTCACTCTATATTTCTACAGTTTTGTACATTTCGCTTATTAATTGAAATTGTGTATTACTGTATATTTGTGTTTATGGTTATATCTTTGATATATATCTATTATACTATTGGATATCTGATATATATCTTTAAATTTCTTTATTATATCTCCTCTCTCATTTCATGCTGAAAATAATCTAGATCAATGGTATCAGAGCAGGCTGCTCTTGATCGTTTTTCAATGCATGTCCCCAATGAGGTCCTAATATAGAAAGTTGGGTTTTGAGATTGTCTCTTTTGAGGAAAATCTCTCTCGCACACCCAAGAAACCCTCCATGGAGAAAGAAAAGAAAAGCGATGGAGCATAAAATTCTATTAATCTATTTCTTGAGCAATCTTTCACGAGACAAAGGGACGAAATGATGGAGAATTTTTACCACATCCTTCAACGCTCATCAATAACATCAGGCACGTCTTTATCAAGTGGCCACTTTGGAATAACCTCTCCTTTCAAGGTACAAGTTAATTTTGATATTCCCGTATTTGAAGGTCAAATAGATGTAGATTCCCTAGAAAAATGGTTAAATCTACTAGAAGGTTACTTTTATGTTCACAATTTTTCCGATAGGGAAAATATCACCTTCACATTCCTTAAGGATATCCCCCATGTAAAACATTGATGGGAAACATACTGGAAGAAAATTTCCACAGAGGAGTCTAGAATATAGGGGGCCGATCCCACTTGGGATTAGTTTGTGGATGCGATCAAAGAAAAATATTACCCTGTTGGTAACTATGATGACCAATACATGAGATGGAACACACTGCATCAAGAGAGGGCCAAGTAGTGTCAGAGTTCACTAATACCTTCCATACCTTGTGCACTAAGATGGGTATCAAAGACTCTGAGTGACATTTGGTTCTGAAATACCATGGGGCTCTACATAGATACATCCAAACTGAAATGGATTTTTTGGACATCTCATCATTGGGTGTTGCTTATCGATATGATGTTAAAATCGAGAATACATTTAAGAACCAGAACAAGCGAGATTTCAAGTCTGAAAATCCACAACAACCAAAGTATGATAAAGATGACCCTAACAAAAAACCTCCCAAAAACCAGTCCAAGCCACAGGAAAAGAATGATAAGGGAAAGACAAGAATGACACTGGAAAGTGGGGCCATTTCCACAAAATCCCTTGGCACAAAACTAATGAATGTCACTCAAAATTGTCATTGGTGGCTGAGATCAAAGAAAAAGAGTTGAACCTCGATTCAAAATATGATTCAAAAAATAATGGAAGGAGACAGATCATCGACGCAGACCCAACTGCCACCATCACAACCACAACAATTCAACTAGAAGAAGCATCAGATCCTAAAGAGGGGGAACACCTCTTCCATTCACAGATGTGGGTGAAGGGGACCACATTTCATTTTATTGTGGATAGTGGAATCTAGAAGAACCTCATCTTAGTAGAGGTCATCAAACAATTGGGATTGTCGACAACATCACACTTGCAACCATACAACATCGGGTGGCTTCGTCAAGGACGAGATCTTCGTGTTAGTCAATAGTGTCACCTGTCCAACGCCATCAATCCCTTCAAGGATGGGGTATTTTTTTATGTTTCCCCTCTGGATGTCTGTGATGTTATTTTAGGCCAACCATATATGTGGGGGCATCATGTTGTTTACGAGTCTCGATCTCGTAGTGTGATTGTTATTCTGGGGGGTCATCTCTATAGGATACCAAAGGTAGTTTTGACTACTGCCCCACCAAAACAGTGCTACAAGGTAATCTCTCATACTGCAAAATTCAACCTCTTCACAATCTGTTCAAAAGGTGAATAAAAGGACACTACAACCACTACAACCTTGGCCCAAGACCTTTCTATCCAGCATAAGTAGATTGTAGAAGAGAAAAAATATATTGTTTCTTCACCTATGAGGGTGCCTACACACTGCCCGGTCAAGCCAAGCTACAACAGGTTGGTTGAACAGATTCAACCCCTCCAACATTAGGTTTGTGATAGCCTTCCACAAGACAAGAAATGCAACTTTTCCAACAAGGAAATGTTGAGATCATTTCATGCTTCCTTGTTTTCCTTCCACATTCTATCTTCCCTACTTCTTTTTTCCATTTATTTTCCCTCTTATACACCTACCCTTATTTCCCTTTTTCTTTTATCCCTTCTTCTCTCCCTTTCTGGTTACTATAACTAGTCATATTTTAGTGATTCACGGGTTCACAGGCTTTCATTCCACCCACTTTCTCATATCATGATTCCATTTTAACACTTAGCCATTTTTAAGTTTCGCAGGTTCACGGGTTCAAGCCCTCATCCTCCATTTTACATGACCTTCACTTTTCACCCCAACTTTTTTGATCTACATTTTGAACATCAGCCTTTTCGCAGGTGCCGAGCTCCAAAGTATTTTATTCCTATTGCATGTGATTCCAACCGATCGTTTGTATACACTTAGTATATTTTTGATCATCTATACAACCGCAAGTTCGTCGGTTCCCGGGTTGGCGGATTCATGAAAAGTTTTATATTCAAACTCTCTCTCATTGGTCCCCTCCATTTTGTTTCTTTTCACGATACACATTAATTATTGTTTAATTCTAACAACTGTTGTGCATGCCCCAAAATGATCGTCATTAATGGAGAAATGATCAAGGAATTACTCATTAAATCTCATTAAATCTTCATTTTCCAAGGGATTAAATTACCATTATCTTTCCAAAAATATTTATTTGAGATTATTATCCAACTGAAGGAATAGTCCCTTCAACCTATGGATGCATCAAACATACAATATTTTTTTGGTGGAACTTTGAATATCTTTGGTTGTGAATACTAGAACTTCTAGTGGTCAAGAGCATATTTGTATTATTCCTCTCCTCCTACACAAAAATATGTAATTTGGCATCTGGAATCGTTTGTGCTGGGTGTATTCCTGAGGTTTTTGATTGTAAGTAACTTGTTGCATGGTGTGTGGACAAGTACATGCCAAGTCAAAGGATTATACAACTCTGGGATCATTATCTAATTTCCCTTTCACCTCAAGTTTTTCGCAAGATGTTAAAGCTGCTAGAGCCGACTCTTACTTTCAAAGGTGAAGATTGCAAACAATTCTTGAAAAAACATAACAATGGGCTTGATCTCTTGCTAGAATATTTGGATAATCATGCATCTATCCCAACAGACATAACTAGAATCAAGTTTGAGTCTTTTAAAAACCTTTATCGAGAAATTTCATCGTTATTTACTAGGTTGATAGGCTAGGAAAGCACTGCTTCTATCTCTCACATACTTTTATATATTTTTTATTTTACAGTACATGAACAAGCCATTTTTTGTTTGGGGAAAACTCATTTCTATCGAAATCTCGTCCTAGTTATCACACTATAAAAAGGATAGAAAATTATTTATGGCCTCTTATTTGATATTTTCTATTGTGCATTGTTTTAAATTCCCAAACTTAACCATACGTAAGAGGGCGAATTGCGTAGTAGATCCAGTTACCTTTTGCTATCAGACACTATGGAGACATCAGACTCCTCTATTTTTATATGAAGTTTATAATAATTTTTTTTCAGTCTTCATAAGCTTTTGTTGGGAGAAAACACTTTAAGGATATCTGATCAAGCTATTGTATTTTTAGAGAAAGAGGGGACAATAGAACAAACGGAAAATCATAGTGTCATAAGGATATTTTCCTTGAAAAAGAATCCTTCTTTTCTCCCATATCATGTATATGATAAACTATTTATTACAGAGCTGGCAAGACAATATAACTTCTGGCTACATTTTTTCAATGAAAAAAGGAAAAAAAACAGTTTATTCCCCTGCCATGGAATATTGGAGAGTTCATGTTCAGAAATATAAGTAAAATTGATGAATTTGCAACTCATTTCAACAATGTGAGTTTAAAGTATGCTGAAAAGATCAAAGGTTTTGATCTGAAAAAAATCTTTGTTGGACATATGCTTTTAGTGGGGTTCAATAACTCTTTCGTTCAAACTATCTTGAATGAAGAATACAATGGTAATAGACAAATCATTCCCATACACGATGTTGATGACCTAGAAACATTACTTAGTAGTAATGATTTTTACAAGCAAAGGAGAAAAGTTCCTAGTGAAAGAAGTGCTCAATATCTAGTGGTTAATCCCAAGAATAATACATCTAGGAGCAATGCTCCAATGACCCACCAAGTTAAAAAGGTTGTCAACAGTAGTTCCAGTGGAGGGGGAGAGAAAAATCCTCCCCCCAGAAAAATTGAGAATTCACACAAGTTTCCTGTGAGAAAGAAAAGGAAAAACTTAGTGCAAGAGGAAGAAGACAATCTTATAGAAAATGACATCCAAATCTTTTGTTTGGAGGATATGGAAGTAGAAGTAGATATTGAGAAAATATTTCCGACAATAGAACAACTAGAAAATATAACTCAACAAAATTCTTTATTGGAAATCGTTGGAAATGAGACCTTTAGTGAAGGAGAATCCTTCACTTTTCAAAGTGTTGTTTTTGATAAAGAATCTAAAAAGTTGATTGTAGAAATAAGTGATCAGAAGAATAAAAAGGGAAAGGCCCACTCAGAGGTTGACCTGAAGGATATGTGACCATCCAAGATTTCCAAAATCGATAGGGAAACCAAGGATGCACTCGATAACTCTATTGATGGTTTAGAAGATGAAAATGTCAAATTAAAGGAGAATATCAAAGAATTGGAAACTGCCTTGATGCCTCTTCCAATCTTGGCCAATCCTTTGAAAATGGTTAAACCAACTACACTTGGTATTAAATTAAAGGGATCTTCTAGTTTTCTCATAGCGGTCCAGAATTATGTAGAGAAAAATATTAAAAAAAGAATGTCATTGATAACAAAAGCATGGGAAGTATCACAAAATATTTTTTCTTTCAGTTCAAGGGAACATGCTTTTCATGAATATCTCCATTCTGATTTAAAGAATGAAGAAGGACTCTACACAGATGTCATTTTACGATTTGGGATAAAATTCTCAAACATGACAGAATTGAAAAGGAGAGAAGAGGATCTACCTTCTCCAAGTCAAATTAAACAATTGAATGCAAGTTGGAAAGAAAATATCAAGAATTTGAATAACATTGTCCAAGCATGCAACGAAGCCATAGTGAAAAGAGAAGAGTTATTTAGAAGACTCACATAGAAAGATCTAGCAGGAAGCATTGATGAGGTGCAATATCCTAAGTTAATTATCAATTCAATGTTTATGACAAGGCAACAATTTGATGAAGAATTGGCGATATTAAAGGGGTTATTAGCTGGAAAATTTAATGGCATAATTGAATATAATGAAGAAGAAATAGATAATTGGATAGTTTATTATTCTATGAAAAATCAAGATATTGAGGAAGAAATACGTGGCATTTCTCATGACCTAAGGGATTTAGAAGGTGAATTATTTAATATAAAAATAAATCATGAAATAAATGTTGCAACAATAAAAAATTACATTGAAGATTGGTTTAAGAAGGAGATTGATAAATTAACGAAAGAAGGCCAAGAAACAACAATTGAGACAGTTCCTATAACTGCCAATGAGGAAAATAAAAGGACAGCAACAAGAAAGTAAAAAGGGAGAGAGACCATCATAGTCTTTCTACTCTGTCATCACCCACCATCTTCTCTCCACATCTTACTTCTTGTCTATATTTTCTTTACGGTCCATGAGAGCCCCAATCCCAGTCTTATGGATAAAATCATTTTAATTTAAAATCTTTGTAACATAATTTATACTTCTCAGAAATCCCAAGAGAACTAATTCGAGATCAGTTTTGACGATGTTTTATAACTCTGAGTTTTGAGTATAAAATATTTGAGATTGATATATCATTTTCTTTATTTGAGCTCCATGTGTGTTTACTTTATTAAATTTCTCTTATTTGTGTGGACCATGCTATTTTATTTTTTATATGATCATAAATCTTTTTTAACTATGATGGATGTGAGGAAATTTTTCTTATCTGTTTTCAAATATGTGATTTTGTGAGGTTCCTGGTCATCTCTCGGGGATTCTCTTTAAAAATAAAACTTTTTATTTTCTGTAACCTTTATATTTCTTTGAATATCAAGGTGGACTTTTTCAAAGTCCTATATTGTTTTGAAAATATATAATTCCAAGAGTATCATAAAAGAAAGAGGAGTACCACCTCTATAAAAATGCAGGGGGATTTGTATCCCTGTGAGGTTTTCATTTTGATCCTAATGGATTCAAGCGTCAACATTTTTGGAAACCATACTGGGGAACCAACTGAAAATTTGAAATCCGGTTTAGCATCTTTTGAAAAATACATGACTTTGCCCCAGGCTGATCAGACCTGCTTAGAAATTAGATTGAATAATCAACGAAGCATCTTGCATCAACTATATAATTTGGTAATAATAATAGTTGAGACCAGGGAAGAATTGGAAAGATCTTGGCAGACATTGGTCCAAGAAGAAGAAAGATAAATCCTCTGAAGACAAAGGATAGAGGAGCGACATGATTGAAGAAATGAAAGAAAAGCTCGAAGAGCACAAGAACAAGGTCAAAATTTAAGCTGGATGAATACAAGGGACCAATTACCAGAAGTAAAAGCAAACAACTCTGTATTCTAGGAAGTGGAAAACATATTCCTGAAATATCTCCAGACATGGCAGGAAGAAATGAACAACCACGAGAAGAACTAGGAACAAAATCTCATGAATAAAGACAAGGAGGCAGAGGAGGCGGTGGAATAAATCAAGAAGGACTAATATTTGGAAACCAAAGAAGATTAAGATATTCCCCCCTAATTCTTTGAGGTGAGCAACATGACCTCCCTATTCTCCCTAAGGGTACTTTGAAATCATTTTAGGGAGATAGAACAATTGATTCCAAAATATACCTTGATTTATTTCTTGACGTTTGTGATTTTCATCGTGTTNCAAACCTTATTAGGAAGATCCTATGAATGGTATACGAAATTACCCACTAGGTCAATTGGTTCATTTAATGACCTCAAAGCCATGTTCCTGACTATGGTTTCTCCCCCAATTTCATATCATACCCTTCTCATTAATTTCACCCATATTGGTTTGAGGAAGAATGAGAAAATACAAGATTTAAATCTAAGGTTCAATAAAACTCCGAGTAAGATTCCAAAAGAAAAAAGGCCGAATGACATAGTGATACTTGGTTGTTATAAGAATGTGATGCCCCCAAATGTGAAATATTCTATTAGAACATCCTAGATGGATACCTTGGAGGAAGAAACTATTAAATCCACAAATATGGAAGAAATTATGATTGAGACGAGTGCTAACTCTGATATTATCCTGGAAAAGGCACGGAGGCAACTCAGAATCCTAAGTATTGATGATCAAGGAGCCTCTAGTTCGAGAAATAATGAAGAGAAAAAACCATGACCGATCCAAAATCAATCCACTGGAGGAGGCTCTTTTAAGGGAACCATACCTGATGTGAAGGTAGACCCTGTTGTGGCACAAGAAACTAAGCAAAGAATCGAGATTGCAAAAATGAATAGAACCATGAGGAAAATGAAAAATGAGATAACCAGATTAAGAAGGGGTGATAATTATGTAGAAAATCTAAGAATGTCGGTCCAAGAGAAAAGAAGGAACCCTCCCCAAGAAAAAAGAGTGAGGTTTGAAAACACTAAAAATCAACAAAGACAAAGAGTTCCCAGGAAGCCAATCCAAAATGCAGTTGTTATGGATGATATATATGATGAGAAAATATTTGAGCAAGGAAATTATTATTTACTTGATGCAAGTTTCCAAACTGTATAGATGGATGGATGTGATATGTCCATGTATATATTTGAAGAAGGAGACAGTGACACTAACTCACAATAGAATGTTTCCCAAACATGATTGTTTGTAAATAAATCCAAAAATAAAGATGATTATGAAAAAGAAAAGGAAAGAATTAAAGAAAAGATAAAGAAAAGGTGAATGAGAAAGAGGTAAATAAAAATGTGACAAATAACACTGGAAGCAAGAAGAAACACTTGGTGTCAAACCCTCCCCAGATGGAATACAATGTTGTAGAGAACTTGAGTAAGCTGAGGATAACTCTTCCTTTTACAAAAGTGTTAAAGATCCCTCAACAAAGGGAAAATATTTTTAGATTGTTGGATGATCCATATGAAAGAATTGAAGCTATTGTTATACATACAAAACAAAGTCAGAACACATCAAACATCAAGTTGAGATGTAAAATCCCACCTTATTATATTTCAATTGAAAATCATAATGTTGCACTTCATAATTTTTTAGTTGAGACTGGTGCGACCAATAATATTATGCCACTAGCGGTCACGGAGGCATTGGGTATGAGCTGCACCAAATATTATGAAATAGGCAAAAACATATATGCAATTGAATCCAGACAGGTGCCAGTTTATGGGGAAATCAAATATTTTTATGCTTGGATTAAAACGACTACCCATATCATTCCAATCTTCAATATTGTTGTGGTAGATCTTCCTCCTGCATATGGAGTTGTCTTAGTAAGAGACTGGTCATCTATGATCAAGGGGTACATAATGAATGATGGAAGTTGCATCATGATGCCGGATAAAGAAGGAGAAATTATTAAGGTCCCTCGTGAACCCAGGAGATCGTTTTCCTTCAAAAAGAAGGATAATGAACTAATGGAAGATTATATATATGCTGGAATTAGAAACTATGCTATCCTAGACATGGAGCATATTGAAGACATGGAGAATCAAAAGAATCAATTTAAAGGTTATTGGAGGATGTCATTTGATGGAGCTTTCTCAAGTTCTGTAAGTGGAGTTGGAATCGTCCTTATAATCCCAAAAAAGAGTGTGCATCCATATGCTATCATACATGAATTTGCATGCACTAATAATGAGGCAGAATACGAGGCTTTGAGTCAAGGAATGATACTTTCATGAGAAATGAAGATAGAAAATTTAATTGTGACTGGAGACTCCGAGTTGGTAATAAATCAAGTTACACAGAGATATAAGATTAAAAAGGAAAGACTCAAATTATATTTCAAAAGAGTTAATGAATTGATGGAAGCATTCAACTCTTTCAACATCTCTTTCATCCCAAGGGACAAAAATAAGAAGGAAGATTCATTAGCTTTGGCAGCCTCACTGTCAAATCCAGATGATGTTCAGAGAAAAACATATTTTCAAGTAAAAATAATGTTCCGACCTTTTGTACCTGACAATCAGGATTATTTACAAGTATTTAAGAATGATGAAGAGTTGGATTTTTTTTTACGAATGATGATGAAGATGAGGGTAATCACATAACTGTTGTCCCGAGAAATTGTATTTAATCCGAGTCTCTTTTTACAAGAGACGATCATGCCAAAAACCTCCTGGAAGAAACATCACTCTGAAAAGTCCAAGAAACAAGAAAGATTATTATTGGAATTGATAGTTCCCCAAAATATGTCCATTTGGTAATTGATTGCACAATTGACGAAGTTGATCAATTTGTTTCACTATTTAAATAATATCTTGATGTATTCGTATGGAGTTATGATGACTTGAAGGCATATGATAAAACAATATTTAAACACATTATTCCCTTGAGAGAAGGGGCAAATCCTGTCGAGCAGAAGATAAGGATAGTGAACCCCAAATTGAAACCACTGGTAAAGGTTGAATTGGAGAAATTGAAGAAATATGGAATAATATACCCCATTAGACATTCTGACTGGATTTCAAATCTTGTGATTGTGAGAAAAAAGACTCGGGAGATTCAGATGTGTGTATATTTCAGGAACCTTAACAAATCAAGTGTAAAGGATAATTATCCTTTTCCTAACATGGAATTTCTTGTCCAACAAGTCATGGGATCAACCTGCATGTCCATGTTAGATGGTTGTTCTGCGTATAATCAAGTTCTAGTTGCTGAGGAAGATAGAGCAAAGACAACTTTCATAACACCTTGGGAGACATATGCATATGCTCGGATGCCCTTTGGTTTAGAAAATGTTGGAGCCACATTTCAGAGGGATATGGATCATGCTTTTAAAGGATTAATAGGAAAATTCATGGTGGAATACCAAGATGATTTAAGAGTACACTAAAAAAAAAGGAGTGATCACACTCATCATCTGAGGAATTTTTTTGATAGGTGTAGGTTATATGGTGTTTCTTTAAATCCAAGAAAATGTTTATTTGTTGTAACTGAAAGAAAACTATTGCATCATATTGTGTGCAAGGAAGGAATCTACATTGATCCAGAAAGAGTTAAAGATATAAATGAACTTAACCCTCCATCATCTAAGAAGGGAGTTCAATCATTTTTTGGAAAAATCAATTTTGTACGAAGATTTGTCCCTGGCTATGCAAGTATTGTAAAGCCGATCAATTTATTATTCAAAAATGACCAAAGGTTTGAATGGACCATAGATACACATGCAACTTTTAATAATATAAAAAGGGCAATCACTATAGCTGCAATCCTCATTAGCCCAAATTTTCAAAGAGGTTTCATCATTTATTCATTCACTAAAGAAACGATTGTTGCCTCTATTCTTACTCAGAGAAATGTCAAGGGTGAAGAATTGCCAATTAGTTTCATGAGCAAGACCCTTCATGATTATGAATTAAGATATTCAGAATTGGAGGAGCAAGACTTGTCTCTTGTAAAATTAGTGGTGCACTTTCAAACTTATATATTAAATTCTCATGTCACTGCGTATGTTCCATCCTCTCCTGTGAAGATGATTTTAAATTAACAATTGAGAAAAGGAAAATGGGAAAACTGGTTGACAAAGATTTAAGAATATGATATTGAAATTAATCCTTTAAAAGAAGTTAAAGGACAGGGTTTATGTAAGCTCATTGCAAATAGTGATTCTTTGGATGGAATAATTTAGATTTTAGTAGGAGAACCCATGGCGGTTTCAGAATGGTATAAAGATATTATATTCTACTTGAGGTCTGAACAATTTCTAGTCACCATGAACCCTAAAGAGTGAAGAACATTGAAAATTAAGTCAAATCAATATGTGTTGATTGTTGATATATTGTTCATAAGAAACTATGATGGCATATTGTTGAGATGTGTTGATGAAAGGAAAGCTCAAGAATTGATGCAACAATTCCATGAAGGCATATGTGGTGGACATTTTTCACCTACCACCACGACCCATAAAATAATAAGGGCTCAATTTTCTTGGCCATAAATTTTTAAAGACTCATATGCTACCATAAGAAAGTGTGTATCTTGTCAATAATTTTCAGAGAAAATGAAAAAATATGCAATGCTATTACAACCCATATCTGTAGAAAAACCATTTTCCCAATGGGGACTCGATGTTGTTGGACCAATAAATCCAAATTCAAGTAAAGGAATTACATATATCCTCACCGCTACAGATTATTTTACAAAGTGGTTTGAAGAAGTAGCATTAAAAATGGTTGATTCTGAAGAGTTGATTAAGTTTCTCAAAGATAACATTTTGTCAAGGTTCGGTGTCCCAGAAAAATTCATTACTGACAATGGCTCAATTTTCATTGGTTCAAAATTTAGAGAATTTTGTGGACAATATGGGATTGTTATGGGGCAGTCATCAAATTATTATCCACAAGGGAATGGTTTTGCAGAATCCACTAATAAGACACTCATTCAGATATTGAAGAAAACTATTGATAAGAACCAAAGGAATTGGCATTTGAAATTCACGGATGCTTTGTGTGAGAGCAGAATGACTTTGAAAGACAACACTGGGATGTCTCCATCCATATTGGTTTATGGGAAAGAATAAAAAATTCTAATTAGCCTCAAGCTAAATGCCTTGAATTTTGTAGTTAATACAAAGGATGCAAAATATAGTTCACCTATGCAAAAGAGAGTGAACCAATTATGGAAATTGGAGGAATAACAAAGTAAATCCTTGAACATAACTTCTCAGAGATAACAAAGTATCAAAAAATATTTTGATCAAAATTCAACCATAAAGAATTTTCAAAAGGGTGAACTCGTGCTACTCTGGAACAAAGCTAAGGAGAAACCATCGATGCACACAAAATTCGAATCACTTTGGGTTGGACCATATATCATTGAAAATATCTCGGGTTTTAATTCTTATATGCTCAAATATATGAAGGATAAAATGTTAATGTTGTCTATTAATGGGAAACATTTGAAAGGTTTCTTCGCCTGAAATTTTCTCATTTCCTTGTACATAATTTTCATTTACCTAGTTTGAATATCCTTACCTTTCGACCCCATAGCCCAATGGATAGAAGAATTTGGTCATGAAGATTTTGGATTCTTGATAACCCACAAGAGGTTATCATCCCACATTTGGAGCCAATTGTTGAGATCATTTCGTGCTTCCTTTTTTTTCTTCAACATTCTATCTTCCCTACTTCTTTTTTCCATTTCTTTTCCCTCTTCTACACCTTCCCTTATTTACCTTTTTCTTTTATCCATTCTTCTCTCCCTTTCTGGTTACTATACTTAGTCATAGTTCAATGATTTGTGGATAGGTGAGATTTCATTCCATCCACTTGTTCATCTCATGAGTCCATTTTAAAACTTATGCATTTTTCAGTTTCATGGGTTCAAGCCCTCATCCTCCATTTTTCGTGACCTTCACGTTGCACCCCAACTTCCGTGATCTACATTTTGACCATCAGCCTTGTCACGGGTGTCAAGCTCTAAAGTATTTTATTCCTCTTGCATGTGAGTCTGACCGTCCGTTTGTCTACACTTAGTATATTTTTGATCATCTATACAATCGTGGGTTCATGGGTTCTCCGGTTGGTCGATTCATGAATTTTTTTATATTCAAACTCTCTCTTGTCTATCCCCGCTATTTGTTTGTTTTTCCTGGTATGCATTAAGTATTGTTTAATGCTAACAATTGTTGTGCAGGACCCGAAAAGATCGTCATTAATGGTGAAAGGATTGAGGAATTACTCACTAAATCTCATTAAATGTTCATCTTCCAAGGGATTAATGAAGAAATTGATCATAAGAATATTAGGACAGGAAAATTGGTGGAAAAGGCCTCAAGCCATAATTCTCAACATTGTATTCATCTTAATGATACAAAATATATAATACAATAATGAAACCACCTCAATTTTTCTCACATCGACACCTCATCAGGAGATAAGGTAGGAGGAGGAAATATAGAAATCTAGAAACACACTTAGGATAACAACTATATCCTAGTATGTAAAATATACAAAGGTCGTATACTAAGACTTAATGATTGTATATGAGAAAGAGGCTAACATTCCCCACCTCAATCATAAGTCCAAATAAAAATACCAACAAAGTAGGTGCATAAGTTGGTATATCTCCATGTCTTCATGTTGAAACTCCTGAGTTGAGCCACAATGAAGAACTACCTGAAAAACTGCCAATCTGGATGCTAAATGGTTCATCTGAAATGAACTGGAAGAGAGTTGAGATATGTAAGTGAACAGCTGCAATATCTGAACATTCCCTGATTGCTTGACAATTCGATCATTTTGCCAAGTATCTGAGCTAGAAGAATCTAATGTTTTCTGCTAATTGGTGAACATGTAGTATCACCACTCTACTATCAGTGTATCACTGAAAGTGCTCTCTGAATCTGTGGTTTGGGATGACCACTAACCAATTGACACCATGTATCTAATGGTTTTTGGATAACCACTAACCAATTGTGACACTTTTAGGTGTCCAACAACATCCCAATGTATAATGTGTGTTGATGGAAATATTTCTAGATCTTTAACAAATCACTAATTGCATAGGGAAATTGCCAAAACATTGAATGCATACCTTGGATTTGCTAATATACATCTAAAAAATGAACAACTAGTGAAGATCTAAAAAATTGTTCGAAGAAGCATGGATTTGACTGTGATTTTGATAGCTGGAACAAGGATTTGCATTCAAAGACGAAGAAGATCTGGGCATGGACAATTTTGATGTTGGAAGAACAAACTTGAGTAGATCATGATCTATGGAGAGTACATTAGATCTATGGTTTCTGGGCTCTCAACAACAACAAATTTCTCGAGACAAGCTCCGGAGGTCACGAGCAAGAAATTAAGTCTTTTAAATAAGATCTTCCTATTTGCTCTTAATACATTTAAAAATTAAGTCTATTTTTTTTTCTGCTATGCAAGAAATTTACAAATCTGGAAAATGCATTCTACAGGAAATAAATCTACAATTGTTGAAACTTCCGGAAGGAAGTTACCGTAATCGATTTGGACAATGATTTTAAGTTATTTCTCCTCCACACAAATTTTTACACCATGTCTTCCCCACATCTTCCTACTCTGATACCAATTGAAGAAATTGAGCATAAGAATATTAGGACAAGAAAATTGGCGGAAAAGGCCTCAAGACATACTTCTCAACATTTTATTAATCTTAATGATACAAAATATATAATACAATAATGAAACCACCCCTTCTCACATTGACACCTCATCAGGAGATAAGGTAGGAGGAGGAAATATAGAAATCTAGAAACACACTTAGGATAAAAAATATATCCTAGTATGTGAAATATACAAAGGTGGTATACTAAGACTTAATGATTGTATATGAGAAAGAGGCTAACAATTAAATTGTCATTATCTTTCTCAAAATATTTATTTGAGATTATTGTCCAGCTGAAGAAATGGTCCCTTCAACCTATGGCAACATCAACTAGAAACAATTTTGTGGTGACACTCTGAATATATTTGGTTGTGAAGACCATAAATTCTAGTGGTCAAGAGAATATTTGTATTATTCCTCTCCTCCTACACATAAATATTTAATTTTGGCATCTATAATTTCTCGTGATGGGTGTGTTCCTAAGGTTTTTTATTATAAGGAACTCGTTGCATGGTGTGTGGACAAGTACATGCCAAGTCAAAGGATTATAAAATTCCAGGATCAATCTCCAATTTCCCTTTCACCTCATGTTTTTTGCAAGATGTTAAATCTGTCAGGGCTGACTCTTACTTTCAAAGGTGAAGATTGCAGAGAATTCTTGAAAAAACATAACAATGGGCTTGACCTCCTGCTGGAATATTTGGAGAATCCTACATCTATCCCAGAAGATAGAACCATAATCCAGGTTGAGTCTTTTAAAAACCCTTATCGATAAATTGCATGGTTATTTACCAGGTTGACAGGTCAGGAAATAAATGCTTCTATCTGTGGCATTATTTTATATATTCTGTATTTTACAGTACATGAACATGCCATTTTTTATTGGGGAAAACTCATTTCTATCGAAATCCCCTCCCAATTATCACACTATAAAAGGACAGAAAATTATTTATGGCCTCTTATTTGATATTTTCTATTGTGAAATGTTGTCAATTCCCAAACTTAACAATCAGTAAGAGGGTGAATTGCAAAACAAATCCAGTTACCTTTTGGTATCAGGCACTATGGAGACATAATACCTCTTTGTTTTTCTATGAAGTTTATAATAATTTTGTTTCAGTCTTCAAAAATCTTTTGTTGTGCGAAAAAACTTCAAGGATATTTGATCAAGCTACCTTGTTTTTAGAGAAAAAGGGGACAATAGAACAAATGGAGAATCACAATGTCATAAGAATATTTTTCTTGAAAGAGAATCCTTCTTATCTCCCACATCATGTACCTCTTAAATTGTTTATTACAAAGGTGGAAAGAAAATATAACTTCTAGATACATTTTTTCCATGAAAAAAAGAAAAAGCATTTTATTCCCCTGCAATGGAAGATTGGAGAGTTCATGTTGAGAAATATAAGTAAAATTGATGAATTTGTAAATCATTTCAACAATGCGAGTTTAAAGTATGTTGAAAAGATCAAAGGTTTCGACCCGAACAAAATATTTGTTGGACATATGCTTTCAGTGGGTATCATTAACTCTTTCATTCAAACTATCTTGAATGAAGAAGAAGAGGGTAACAACCAAAGCACTCCCATATACGATGCCGGTGACCTAGAAAAATTACTCAAGAATAATGATTTTTACAAGCAAAGGGGAAATGGTACCAATGAAAGAAGTGCTCAATATCTAGTGGTTACTCCCAAGAATACTACATCTAGGATAAATGTTCCAACGGCCCACAAAGTTAAAAAGGTTGTCAACAATAGTTCCAATGGAGGGGGAGAGAAAATCCTCCCCCCTGGAAAAATTGAGAATTCACACAAGTGGCCTCTGAGAAAGAAAAGGAAAAATTTAGCGCAAGAGAAAGAACATAATATTATAGAAAATGGCATCCAAAGATTTTGTTTGGAGGATATGGAACTAGAAGCAGATATTGAGAAAATATTTCCTGCAATAGAACAACCGGAAAATATAGCTCAACAAATTTGTTTATTGGAAGTCGTTGGAAATGAGACCTTTAGTGAAGAAGAATCCTTCATTTTTCAAAGTGTTGTTTTTGATAAAGAATCTAAAACGTTTATTGTAGAAATAAGTGATCAGAAAAATAAAAAGGGAAAAGTGTTGACGCTTGAATCCATTAGGACCCAAATGACAACCTCACAAGGATACAAATCCTCCTACATTTTTATAGAGGTGGTACTCCTCTGTGATTTTTAAAATGTGGGACTTTTATAGAAGTCCATAAGAGGAAAGTAAAAATAGATATAAAATAAAACATAAAAATATTTTTTATTTTTAAAAGAAAGTTCCCGAGAATGGACCAGGAATCACATACATTCATACATTTAAATAAAATAAACAAAATTTCCTCACATCCATCATAGTAGGGCTAAAGATTTCTGATCACATAAAAATTAAATGAAAATGATCTGCATGCATAAGAGAACTTTGATAGAGTGATACATAGGATAATCAAATGAAGATAACGATAGATCAACCTAATATACTTTATATTCATAAAAACTAGGTTACAAAGTAGAATCAAGATTGTTCCCAAAATAGTTCTCTTGGAATTTCTAAAAAATATATAGTTCAATACATATTCTCTGAAATTAAAATGCGTTTTTCATAACTGGGATTGGGACTTCCGTGGACCATAAAGAAAACATGTATAAGAATGAAGTTCATAGAAAGAAGAAAGTGGGAGGCAGAAGACAACAAGACCTGGTAAGAAGAAAAAGGAAATTATCAGTCCTTGGTTAAACCTTTTTATTTAAAGAGGTGGAGTAACTAGATGAAAAGCTCGAAAAAGATAGAAATATGTGATTAGTATGAACTTACTATGATGGTATCTCATGCCTTTTCACTTTCTCATTGATGTCCTTTTATGGCTTTCATCGGCGGTTACAGGAACCGTCTCAACCGTCCTTTTCCCTTCATCATTAAACTTTTCGATAGCCTTTTTAAACCACTCCTCGATGTAGCTTCTCATTGGCGCCATGTTGATTTTATACCGTATTTTTATGTTGAAGAGATCACTTTCCGAGTCCCCAAGATCAATAGAAGTGTTCCACAAATATTCTTCGATATCTTGATTTTAAATCAAATAATCAACTAGCCAATTTTCCACGTCATCTTCACTATACTCAAGAATGTCGTATAATTTTCAAATGATAACCCCTTAAAGATATCAACTTGTTCATCAAATTATTGCTTGGTTAAGAAAAATGAGTTGAGTATCAATTTGGGGTCTTGGACCTCATTGGTGCTCCCAACTAGATCTATCTTAGTTAGCTTTTTGAATAATTCTTCTCTTCTGGTTATGGCCTGACTGCATGCTTGGACGATAATATTCAGGTTTTAACCTTTTCCTTCCAACATGCGTTTAGTTGTTTTATCCGGTTTGGAGAAGGGAGATCCTCCTCTCTTCTTCTCAACTCTGTCATATTGGTAACTTTAAAACCAAATGGTACAACCGCATTGAGGTAAAAACCTTCCTCATTTTTCAAATCTTCCTGTAAATATTCATGAAAAGAGTGTGCTCTCGTTTCAAAAGAGACCATGCTCTTTGACATCTCCCAAGCCTCTGTTATTAATTGCATTATTTTTTTGATATTCTTCTTCACATAGCCCCAGGCTGATGTGAGAAGGCTTATCGATCCTTTTAATTTTTTTGCAGGTGTGGTAGGCCCGATCATTGCTAAAGGACTAGAAAGTACAGGAAGAGGCATTAAAGCTTCCTCCAACTCCTTGATTCACTCCTTTAACCTCGCATTCTCTGCTTCAATGCCTCCAATATTATTATCTAGAGCATCTCCAATTGCTCAGTGAATTTGGGAAATTTGGGAAGGCCTCATGTTTTGTAGGTTAATCTCTAAACAAGATTTCCTGTTTTTATTCTTTACATCTCTTTTCTCAATAATCAAATTTTTCGACTCGCTGTAAAAAAAAACACTCTGAAATACAAAATACTCTTCTTCGTTGAAGGTCTCACTCTCAATTATTTCCATGTGAGGGTTCTCGTGAGAAATGTTCTCTAGTTGGTCAACATTGGGGAACACTTTTTTGATGTCAGTTTCGAGTTCCATATCCTCGAGGGAGAGGTTGTGGATGTCTCTTTCACCTCGAGGTCCCTCTTCTTCTTGCACAATGTTTTTTATTTTCCTCCTCAAGGGAAGTTTGTGAGAACTTTCAATTTTTCCTGAAGGAGGGTTATTATCTCCCCCTTCGCCTGAAGAACTGTGGGTTACTTTCTTAATTTGGTGGGTCGTTGGTGCGCTTCTCCGAGATGTTGTATTATTTGGAGTGACAATTGGGGATTGGGTACTTTTATCACCTGAACCTTTTCCTGTTTTCTTGTATGACTCATTGGTTTTGAGTATCATTTCTAGGTCATTGGTGTCACGAGCGTGAGTTCCCGAGACACTATCTTTGTCTTCATTCAGAATAGTATTAATGAAAGAATTGTTGAAACCAACAACCAATAGATGTTCTACAAAAATACAACTAGGGTCGAACCCTTTTACTTTTTCATCATATTTTAAATTGAGGTTGTGGAAGTGACCCGTGAATTCATCAATGTTGTTCATATTTCTGAATATGAAATCCCTAACTTTCCAAGGTAGAGGTATGAATTGATTTTTTCTCTTTTCATGGAAAAAATGCAACCAATAGTTGTACTGCATGCTATTTCAGCGACAAACATTTTGTTAGATATGTGGCACGGAAGGAAGGAAGGATTTTCCTTGGACCCAAGAATTCTTATAAAATTATAATTCTAAATTTGATCTAGTGTCCTATTCCTAACCAGAAACTTACTCGCCTGATCAGACATCCGGGGAGTGTCCTTTCCAAACAAAAAGCCTTTAAAAACTGAGAAAAAATCATTAAAAACTTCATAAAAATGCTGGGAGGCCTTGTGCCTCCATAATGTTTGATACCAGAAGGTTACTAGGTCGAATTCGTAGTTTACCTTCTTACACACAGATAATCTTGTGAGTTGATACCAATGTGCTATCGCGAAAACCAAATAATATTCCATAAATAATTTCTTCTCCTTATTGTATTGCAACAATTGGGAAGAGATTTCAATGAAAATAAACTTACCCCAATTGAGGATGGCATGTTCTTTGACCGTAAAATATAGAATGTAAAGAATCATCTTGGAGATGCTGGCTGTAGTTTCTTGTCCTATTTTCCTCGTAAAGAGCCATGCAATTTCCAGAAAGGGATTTTTAAATGACCACCCTGCAATATTGTGATGTCCTCAGGGATGACCGTTGGGTTCTCTAGGAATTTAGATAAGAGGTCCAATCCATTGTCATGCTTCTTTAAGAACTCCCTGCAACCTTCACCCTTGAAGGTGAGCATTGGCTCAGGGAGTCTCAATATATTACGGAAAACCTAAGGCAACAAAGAGACAGGGGAATGGTCTTGCAACTGAATAATCCAATGGGTTCGAATATATCTCTCGACGCACCAGGTGACCAACTCCTTACAGTCAAATACTTCTGGGACACAACCTGTGCGTACAATTCTAGACGTCTAGATTACTTCCTTCTGCGAAGAAGGGGATGAGTAGTAGAAATATTCTCTGGACCACTGAAAACTTTGGTCCTCGCGCTTGAAAATATTCTATTTATATCCACATAACTATTGTTGAGTTGCTACCATAAGTTGACAAGAATGTTCCCTTGATCCAGATTATGTTTCAAAATGAATTCTGGAGGGGGATAATATAATCCTCCGTAAATCCTGCTTTAATGTGTTTTAATAAGAGATCTCCTCGAGCCTTTCACTTATTAATGACCATCCTTTCGAACCTATATGGTAAGTTATTAAAATTAAAATCATAGTAAATGTGCATTGGGAAGGGCACGAGGGTGGCAGGGACAGACAAGAAAAAAATGTGATTTGAGATTTTTTGTGAACCCGGGAGTCTGCGAGTTCGCGACGGTATAAGGTGAAAAATTGGCTAAGTGTGGAATGACATAGTGGTCGAATGGACTCATGTAGGCGGAATGAAACTTGGAATCTTGGGGAGTCTGGGGATAAAAATATAGATTGTGGAACCTTTTGGTGCAATGTGTATATCACAGAACATGGGAGCATGAAAATTCAATCTCGCCAACCCAAAAACTTGTGATCGTAGAATTGAATAAGTATGGAATAACATGGTGGTCGATCAGACTCGTGATATGAAGCTATAGATGGAGATGAGAAACCATAAGTCCTCCAACCAGGGAACCCATGGTCTAAAAAAATGTGATTAACTATAGAACTAGAAAGGGATAGTAAGAGGAAAAAAGAAAAGGGAAAAACGAGCAAGTGTAGAAGATGGAAAAGAAAGGGAGAAAAAGATTCGGGAAAATAGAAAAGGGGCGAGAATTTTCAAAAGCGAGAAATGACCTCAACAACAATATCCAACTATGGGATGATGAACCCCTATGGGTTGTCAAGAATCTAGAATCTTTCGTGAATAGGTGCTTCCACCCATTAGGCTATGGAGTCAGATTAAGAATATACAAGCTAAAAATAAAATTATGTACAATGAGAATGAAAAAGTGCTAGGAGAAGAAACCTTTCAAATGTTTCCCATTGACAAGTAGCATTAACCTTTTTCCTTTCATGTCTTGGAGCATATATGAGTTGAATCCCAATATATTTTCGATGACATAAGGTCTGATCTAGAGTGATTCAAACTTTGTGTGCATGGATGAATTCTCCTTGGCTTTGTTCCAAAGCAGTACTAGTTCTCCCTTCTGAAAATTTTTCATAGTTTTTATTTGATCAAATATTTCTTGATGCTTTTCTACCTTTGAGAAGTTTGATTTAGGTCCTTGCTTCATTCCTCTTCCAGCTTCAACAATTGATTGATCATTTTCTGGGTAGGCAAAGTGTCTTCTTTATCTTCAATATTAACCACGAAGATCAATGCATTAAGCTCGAGTTTAATCAACATTTTTTCCTCTTTCCCATAAACCAATAGATACAGAAACATCCTAGTACTATCCTTCAGGGTTGTCCTGCTTGCCCATAATGCTTTTGTCAGCTTCAGATGCCAATTCCTCTAGTTTATATCAACAATTTTCTTCAATATCTGCACAAGTGTTTTGTTTGTGGATTCAGCAAGGCCATTTCCTTGTGGATAATAATTCAATGATTGACCCATGATGATCCCATATTGTTTGCAAAAATCTATGAACTTTGACCCAATGAAGATCAAACCATTGTCTGTGATGAATTTATTAGGGACACCAAAGCTCGAGAGAATGTTTTCCTTGAGGAATCCAATCAATTCTTCGGCGTCAACCTTGTTTAGTGCCACTGATTTTGGCCATTTTGTGAAATAATCGATAGTTATTAGAATGTACATATGTCCCTTTCTATATTTCGGATTAACTGTCCCAACAAATCAAGTCCCCACTGGGAAAATGGTTGTTCCACCACAATCGACTGCAGAGGCATCACAACTTTCTTCATTTTTCTTGAAAACTGTTGACATGACAAACATATCCTTATTGTGGCATACAAATCCTTAAAGATTGACGGCCAGTAAACTCCCACTCTAATTATTTTGTGGGCAGTTGTAGTGGGTGTAAAGTGTCCACCACATATTCCCTCATGGACTTCTTTGATTAGTCCTTGATCTTGATTCTCATCGATGCATCTCAACAGTATGCCATCAAAATTTCTTGTAAAAAATATGTCAGCAATCAACACGTATTGGTTCATCTTCATCTTGAGTGTCCTTCACTCCTTGGAGCTCATTTTAACAGGGAATTGCCTAGACCTTATATAGAATATGATATCTCCGTACCATCCTAAATCAGTTAACGGTTCCCCTACAAAGATTGAAATCATCCCATCGACTGAGTCCCCATTCGCAATAAGCTTGCATAAACCTAGTCCTTTTATTTCCTTCGAAGGTTTAATCTCAATATCATACTATTCAATTTTCGCTAACCAGTTATCCCATTTCCCTTCTCTCAACTGTTGGTTTAGAAGCATCTTGACTGGTGACGAGGGAATGTAAAATATAACATGGGAGTTTAATATATATGTCCGAAAGTGTGCCATATACTTTACAAGAGATAAATCCTATTTCTTGAGTTCTAAATACCTCAACTCATAGTCGTGTAGATTTTTTCTCATAAAAATTATTGGGAGTTCTTCTCCTTTGCTATTTTTCTTAGTGAGGATGGACACAACGACTGCCTTTGTAGAAAATGAATAGATAATAAAATCCCTCTGAAATTCTGGACTAATGATTACATGAGAAGTGGTGATGGCCCCTTTGATATTGTTGAATGCTTCTTGAGTATATTTTGTCCACTCGAAACTCTGCTCCTTTTTCAACAACAAATTGATAGGTTTTACGATTGTTGCATAATCAGGGACAAATCTTCGAACAAAATTGATTTTCTGAAGAATGACTAGACTCCCTTCTTAGCTGTGGGAGGGTTGATTTCATTAATTTCTTTAAAACTTTCCAGGTCTATGTATATCCCTTCCTTGCATAAAATGTGGCCCAACAACTTGCCTTGAGTCACAACGAATAAGAATTTATTTGGGTTCAGAGAAATGTCGTATAATCTACATCTTTCAAAGAATTTTCTTAAATGATGGATGTGACCCTCCCTTTTGTTTGAATGCATTTTCAAGTCATCTTGAGATTCCACCATAAACTTTCCTATCAATCCTATGAACGCATGATCCATGGCCCCTTGGAACGTGGCTCCAACATTATTTAAACCGAAGGGCATTATAGCGTATGCATATGTTTCCCATGGTGTGATAAATGTTGTCTTTTCTCTATCTTCCTCAGCTAGTAAAACCTGATTATATCCAGAGAAACTTTTGGACACACCTACCACACTTAGAGGGGGGGGGGGTTGAATGAGTGTGAGAATATTTTTCCCAAAACTTCCCTCTTACACAAAAACTCCTTAGTTAACATTCAACATTTTCTCATTACTCATTGCTTTCATTTATAATTAGTTAGATGTGAATACATATCAGCAACATATATCAGCAACATACCATCAACAAATCATCTCCACAAGGAACACAAAGAACACAAGATGTATGTACAATTTTTCTTTTTATTATAGACTTCAATCCAGGGGTTTTTCAGCAACAATTGAATAGAGTACAACTCTACAAGAGCACCAGATATATATGCAAGATTCCTCTTACATTCTCGGAACCAACTGATATGAGGAAACAATCCTCAACATATATCAATCTGTCAACATAAACAAGTGCATCAACCATGCACCAACCTGTGCCAAACAACTTGTAATCAACCTGTACCATAAACAAGTGCATCCAACCATGTACCAAGTATATACAAATCATGTTTCAAATAATCATCAACAATGACTCATCAATATGTACCAACATCATCAACTATACACCTCATGTATGTGCCAACTCATCAACTTCTTGTCTCAACCATGACTAGTTTTGGATTAGTCAACAACCCCAACTTGAAATAATCATAACTTTGTACCTGTAATGAATAAAGATCTTAAACTGATATAAAATGTTCTTCAGTATGTTGTATTCAATTCCTCCATGTGGCACTACTTGGAACCTCTCAAAAAAGGCGTTATAGCAAAAATGGCATACCTTGCTGAATTCTGGATTATTCTAGAGAGCGACCTTGTAGAGAGTGGACTGCACAAAATGTTCATTGAATTGATATGAAAATGTTACAAAACATACTACATCCTTTACCCTAACCAACACATTTTGTCTCACTGAATTTGGATCTGTTATGAAGAAGTTATGATGTTTTTACCCGAAACACCTATTTTTGACTAGTTTCAGGACTAGCCACAAACCCTATTTTCCACGGAGTGTAATTTTTAAAGTACAACGACCCACAAGATGAATTTTTTACCACAGATACTTGGGTATGTTTTATAAATTTCATATCAATCCTATGGTCTGAATCATTATATAAAAAAAATTATATCGAAAATGGTGAGATGACCTGTAAATAACATACCTTAGAAAACATCATCAAAAGAATTTATCCTCCCTTCAATTCCGGCCCTCTTGTCTTCACCTTCCTTCTGAAATTTGTATTGGATATCCTTGGTTACCTCAGTCACCTATATATCCTTAATATTCTCAAGTGTTCTAGACCAAAAATGCTCAATAATCTCTCACAAGAAGCTCTCCATCAATACTCCAAAATATATTCTCACAAGAAGCTCTCCATTGATCCACAAAAAGGATGATCTACAAGAGACCATAACTATATTATTTATACTTTCATACTCTAGGTCACTTAACCCA
>JASDQU010438969.1:82379-95537 GCA_032191745.1 Picea mariana | reverse complement strand
GCACGTAGTACATCTTGAAGGGAATGCCATGATTTTAACTTGTAATTTAGTAAACCTAGTGCCTAGAAAACTATTCCTCCTTAGGACCTGGTCGACCTTAAAATGAATAAAGCTATGAGTAAGTTTAATAGAAAATTTTTCCTTAAGAACTATCACCGAGCCTAGTGAATAGTTAAAATTATACATAGCTTTACCTCTGAACAAAAATAATTAGACATATAACAAGAAGTGGGTAAATAAATTCAAAATTTAGTTATTAAAGTAAAAATTATAATGGAGGATTAAATTTATTAAAAATGGGTAAATGGTTGTTTTTATCTACAGTTGCTAAATTGATTTTTAGTTAGAAAGGAAAAAGGGTAAATGGTTGTTTTTATCTATACATGATAAAATGATTTTTAGTTAAAAAGGAAAAAGGGGTAAGCTTAAAAGAAAAGAAAACTTAAAGAAAAGGGGAAAATTAAAGAAAAAGTAGAATGTCAAACTTAGTAAGGAATCTAGCCTTGGCACTTTCTATATATGAACTCAACTAGGAATTAAGTAAGGCATAAGTCATTTAAGAATTGTAAGGGAATATTGGGACATCAAGGAGCATTTTAGGAACATTTTTAGGTGGATGAGGGAAATATGAATATTTAGTTAATTAATAAAATTGATTTTCTGTTGCAACTAGGGGATCGGGTGACATGTGTACGGGGTAGGTTTTTAGAAATAAATTAAATAAAAAAGGAATATAATGAGGATTTTGGAAACTAAATACTAAGAAAACTCTATAAAAAGGATGGCAGAGGACAAGTGTGGATCACATCTTCTTGTGTAACGTTACGTTGCTGAAATTTTATCTCGACTGAACTTTCTCTTGTGGGATTGCCAACTCGGGTAACGAGTGGTAGCTTGACCTTGCGAGGCACGATGGGTGCTAGAATTCTCTGGTATTGTGTGTGTGGACCCTTTGCAACTTGAGGGAATCATAGGGAACAATAGTACCCCTAGCATTGGCTGGGAGGTACCGATGAGGTCTCATCAGTCAACAAGTCAGAGTTGGATGGAGCGCAAGTGCGAGACAGTCACTTCCGGTTCTTCACATTTGGCTACGGTATGCATGTGCATAATTTGTATTAAATAATAGCTCAAGTTATTGTTCACACATTTATTTATTATTGAAACATCACTTGTGTAGATGCTTTAAAAAAAAAAGACTTGTTTAGTTATGCATATTAATTTTTATCTGTGCGATAGTGCACCGTGTGAAATTGAAAAAGGGTCACTAGATTTTTGTTTCTGAGCTTTGTTTTATTACTTCATTTTACAATAGTTCCCGGTTCTAGTTGGGATTATTACCGCGTTGTATTATTACCAAGGAAGATTGCATTTGGTTCCTTGGGCCATTATTTATTTTACTCTGTGTTTTTATTGTGTTTAATACAAATAAATCGAGTTTTTATATTATGTTCCTTTATCCTTTAAGTTATTAGTCCATGCCTGAGCAGTTGGCCAGTAGCCAAATTGATTGTATTTCACTCCGATGTTAAATAATTATATTCAAATGCCCTTCTTTCCTATGCATGGATAATAAGTGAAGGATAATTTCTCTACCCAACAATTTCCTTACAGTGTACCACGAAAAATACCTCTTCATTACTTTGCGATTATTGTGCTTTTATCTCTGCATTTTTTTTGTAGATAATCTATGCATCCTTGTGGTTTTGTAAGATGGCCAATATGGGATTCTCCTTTAACCCCTGTGATAATAAACATTCCATGTGTTGAACAAATAACCAACAATTCCTATATTCATTATCTTTTAATTTTTATGAGTTGCATCTCCCGTTCTGGAGTGCAAACTATCATAGTTTTTCCGATAATATTTTGATTTATGCCTGTTAATAATGTCGTCCACAAGTCAAAGTTTTGTTTAATTAATTTTTGAGATTATAAGTGCAGTATGGTGTATTTACTATTCCTTATTATAATATTTTGGATTCATAAGTTCTAATTATTATTGAATGTTTATGACAATATGGAAATGAAAAAAGACTCCTACTTATTCGTTGTTAAAATATATATAGATACATTTTATCAAAGGCACGTTTAGAAGTGTATCGTGGTGGGTAGAACTATATCAACATTTTCTATCTGCATTTGATTAATTATCATGGTGATTTTGATGTTCAGAAGGTCATTTGCATACCTGATTGTTTGTTCGATGTTTATTGTTTATATTTCTTACCTAACTGTTGGTCAAGAAGATTGGTTAATCTCATAATATAGATTGAATAATGTAGCATTTGGAATTCCAATGATTGAACTCCACTAATTATTTGTGTAAAGTTTGTTAAAAATATATGTGTGTGGTTATCGCCATTGTAAGGTATTTGACCAAACTTTTAATTACAGGTTAAACAAAGATAACTAAATACAATGAGGTCGAAGATAACCTTTTTTTTTAGTAACCTAATATTTAATGCTATATAATATTATCATTTAACATTTAAATATTAAGGAACCTGAGTTATTGTTGATGGATTCTCCTATCCGCTAATCGCATGCTGATTGATAATTTTGAGGTTCTTCTTTATGGTGGTTGGAGTGTACGGTAGAGTTTTCACCACTAATTATTTTTGTCAGACCTTATTTTCATCAGATGCGAGAATCTTTGCTAGCTGCTCCTTATGATCGATTCTCAGAATGTATAAAATGGGTTTTCTAACAAATCAATGTTATGCATTGTATATTCTATATGATAATCGTTGAAATCCTTATGATTTCTACATTGACAATTCATTGTTGTAATCCTTATATTTTCTGCACAAAAGTTATGTATGACAATTGTAGATATTAGTTATATATTCTGTAAGACAATTCATTTTCATCCTTATATATTTCGTGTCGACAATCATGGTTATTATTTTTATATTTTTATATTTGGTATGAAGGGTATGTAGTAAATATTCTTATATATTCAAATTTCTAAATAAACATAAATATACAAAATCTCCTTGAAAAGGATACATAAATCACGCCTAGAACATCCAACCATTACTTCAAGAATAAAACAATGAGAACATGGCCTTGATGTAACTGTCCCTTCGATTTTTCCCAACCTTTGGCAGTGTTGAGTGTCATAGAAACAATTTATATTATCCAGTTGTTGGCCACGCAAAGTTTTTCTGAGGATTGGCAAGAATGCTCTAAATTTTCATATTTAATAGTTGTTTAATAGCCATGATGCCAGTGGTATTTATGTTGGTGAATTTCACCTTGCCTGTGGCAGTTTCCCTTTGGATTCAGTTGTAACGAATTATTCACCGTGTAATTTGGCGCAGTGTTGACAACGATGATTACACAACCATCAACTCATTCAAGTTGTTATTTATTAGTATTTTAACTTTTGCATCAATAAATTAATTGTTTTTTTACCAATTGTTTTATAGATCAGTCCTCAACTTTAGCAATAATAAATCGATTGTTTTTATATAGTAATTGTTTATTTATCGGTCTTATATATTAGTTTTTAACCTTTTCCACAACAAATTAATTGCTTAAATGGTAATAGTTGCAATGGTAATGGATTAGTCATTTAATTGCAATGGTATTAGATTAATTGATTAATTGCAATGGTAATAGTTCCCTCATTGGCACTTAGTCATAATTGTTTAACAACTAATGGCTTATGGTTTATTCGTGTAATAGTTTAATGGCTTGCGCGAGATTATTGGTTGAGGGTTTAATAGTTTTAATAGCTAAATTTTTTAATAGTTAAACAATAAATTGGCAAACATACACCTTGTTCCTTAGTTGAAGTATAAACGTTGGTTGGTCATGTTTGTTACACCACATATGATTGCCTTGCAGGAAAACAAGAAATCCTTTGGTTAGTTGTGCAATTTCAATTCGAATGATGTCACCTTGCGTCTTGTTGACTTGGGATTGGGTGCATGGGTATAGCCTTCATGTATTTATTGACAGATAATTTGGTCTCCTAGCGCGTGGGATTTTTCTAGGGTTAAAGGTCTAGATATGTTATATTTCACCATGGTTATTGTCACTCCTATTGCCTTGTGAAGGAATGATTACTTATGAGGGGATCATTGTGCGCCTGATTGATAATGTGAATGATAACCTGTACAGAGTCTTGTGCTTCCCGATGTGGGTGTATTGTTCATTGTTGTCTATTTCCTGAAATGTGTAAGTGGTGTTCATAATTGAGTCATGTTGTTTAATTGTTGTCATTGTTATTTTCATGCTTTAAAAAAAAAAACAAATTGCACTTGCTTTGCGCCGGATGCAGTCGTAACGATGGCGTTGTTACATACCCTCCTGATAAAAATTGGGGAAGCCAATATACATCAAAATGTCTTGTTTCTGATGTGAAATAGGATGAAGGAATGACTCCCTATCCCTTTCCCTAGCCTTCCCCCGATGCACAAATGTGTGCTTATGGACATATTACTCCTCCTCCTCCAGTAATCATCGCCTCTGATTCGGATACAAATATTTTTAGGAACATATTTATAGATAAAATAAATTGAAATTATATAACAAATACATATATAAATGATGTGTATTTAAAATATCCAAAATTAAATATGTTTTTCCATAAAATCTTAAAAAGAAACCAGTGCATTGCGAAAAAAGCATATGCCTCGATGACAATGCAATCTCAAAACAAGATCTTCGATAAGTGGTTCACCCAATAGGACTCTCCACACCAGTTCAATCATTTTAATTGCATTGGTTTAATGTGTTTAACAATACTAGTTCATTTCGTTAACAAATACACACCACAATGCTAAAATTTATGGCATGCAAGTTCATGATGCCATTTTTTAAACTGAAATCACCAGTGCACCATGTTTACTCAAGAACCAACATGTTGTCTACCAATGCATTGTATTATTAATGCACCACTAAGATGACTTACATAAGAAGAAACATGCTATTTATTTTTTTAAACATGTTGCGGTGTGTAAGTTTAACATTTATGCATTGGTGCACCATGAATATTAACACATATCCACGGAGTGTAGAGATTTTTCTACTAAGTCACATTTCTCTAATTGGTTATTACATATTAACCTTGTTTTTCTTGTCTTTACAACAACGGTACCATTGTAGGACTTATGGGCACCACTAATCTAAACTTCATTATCACAGTTGAAGCATTGTGATGTGTTACTATTATGTACCAGTACCACCATAATAGTGAAGCATCAAAATTTTTTATTGCAATTTTTTATAAAGGATAGAATACTTAGAACGAGTCATCTAATGAGATGTCTTGCCATTAAAAATAAATAAATATATGTGTCGGTGGTTTTCCATATATAGTATTGATGCATTGGATTAAAATGGTTTCAAAACTTCATTCAGTTATATATATTGTTATGTTATTGGTGCCATTAGTTAAGTTAAGTGTATCAGTGAGGGTAAAATCCAATTATGCATCGGTTTTAGGGTGGTCCAAAGGATGCACCCCTTTGTTTCTATAATTTATCTCAGTTCTCTTTATTGAACGATATCGATGTGTACATATATATCATATGGATCGATGGTGGTTCTCACTATAAAAGTACAGATACGAACTATTCCCGCTTCCCCTCCCGAATGAATGTATACGCTGGACGCTGGAATTCCTGTACACACTATTCAATTAGCCTTGTCTTCTTGGTAAAGTTTACTCTCGGGGACAGGCAAGACAGTACCATACGAGGTGGCATCAGTGGAGATAAAATATCCGCTTAGACCTCCTTGTTCAATAGCTTGTTCCATAACCAATATGAGAACTGGAGCCAGGTTCACCAGAAGAAATTGAGTGCACCATCACATGATACCCGATAGATTGATTGAGGTCACCCAGCGATCCACCGAACGAGATTGATTATGTTCCCATGTTCCCACCAGAAGAATGAGATCGAAACATGTTGTTACCTCCACGTGAGGTAACACAGGAAAGGAATGCCTTGAATCAGCGAGGAAAAGCAGGCATTCCTTGGCTATTCAACAAAGTAAGCATTGCGTTGGGGTGAGTCAAAGCATTTAGGCATACCATGTGAATCTGGAAAAAAATTGAAAAAAATGTCAAATTTCAAGATAAATTCAAATTTTCATTAGATGAAAATGAAAATAGGAAGGTATTAAATAATTTACCTAGTCTCTTATGTCCCAAAGAGGCATGTTTTCATCATTGATGAGAAATTAAAATTCATGGTAATTTTCAAAATTTGGAAATGTGTGGAATCTACCAATGGAGCTATCCATGATTTTGTAGAGCACCAAAAATAGGGAGTCTTAGGAAGGACAATGAACATCGATGCTTTCTTGAGACTTTATAGATATCCATGATTGCATAGAGCACCAAAAATAAGGTGTCTTAGGAAGGACATTCAGCATCGGTTCTTTCTTGAGACTTTGGAAGCACATGATGCATGGTAAAAATGAAAATTAGTTTGGTAATTATGTTTTTATTTACCCTATGGTGGTGCATTTGTCAACAACAATGAGGTGCACCTATGCGTACTATTTAATGACACCAATGTGATTTATTCCATGCATGTATTTTTTATTATAAAGTATGGTGGCTACGTTAAATTTTATATAGTGTTGAGCTAGTGGTGTAGTTAATGAAATGAACCGACGCAGGTTGAATCCAATTGTGCGTCGGTCATGAGCCATTCTAGAGGATGCATTGATTTGTCTTTTAGAATTTATCACAGTTATCTTGCTCGAATGGTATTGGTGTGCACATATATATGAGACACACCAATGGCGGTGCTCATTATGAATTTAAAAAGGTACACACCACATTTGAGGCAACTGAAGCATTCAGGTGCAACATGTGACATTGGAAAAAGAAATTAAAAATGTAAAATTTCAAGCTAAATTCAAATTTTTATTGCATGAAAATGCAAATAGGAAGGAAATAAATAAGTTACCTCACCTCTTATGTCCCGAGGAGGTATGGTTGCACCATTGAGAGGAAATTAAAATTTTTGGTACATTTCCTCTAAGCAATAAGAATACCAATACTTTTTCTCCATTTTTCCTTGGCACCTTGTCATGTAAATATATGTATTGTTTAATTCGTTTATGTTATCTTTGATTTTTTGTTATTTCTTCGCATTTTTTGTTGCAATATATATGATTGTGCATTCAAATTTCCAATAGGTGGTATCAAATCATGGGTTGAATTGGAATCTCTCCTGAGACTGGTACGATTTTGGGAATATCTGAGACAGAAAATGAAGATTGGTTCATTCCTATATGAATCATTGTAAAACAACAACTGGTGTGAAAGCCACGATGATGAAAAGACTTAGAATTTCCTTGACTATGTGAGAGAGACATGGTGAGGAGAAGATCAAAATGCATTACATGTATTAATGTGAGGCATTGACAAAATAATATTGAGAAAGAACTACTCACTTAAGGAGTTTTGGATTTGGTTCACTATATTTAGAGAAAAGAGAGATGCAAAAAATATGTAGGTAGATGCTTCAAGCGTCATTGTCGTATGTTATTATGTGTAAATGGGACTATTGTTGAGACTTATTTAGGAAATAAATTTTCATGTGAATAGGTGAATATCCCAAGTCAATTTAAAGGGGTAATGTTGGGTAAATCTTGAACGAATCATAGAGTAGATAAGATAACCTTGATACGATAACTAATGTGTTTATTTTGTGTGGTTTAATCCTATTTAAAGGTATGGATAACTTGATTGGAAAAATCCTCAAGCAACCTAGTGTTTGTTCATATTGGATAAGGTGATAAATGGGCTTGGGAAACGTATCAAGTAAATTGTTGTGAAGGTGAATATTATTGGAAACCAGTGAAGGGTGGTGGTTCATATAAAGTTCTTGAATGTGTGGTAGATCATGTAATGGTGGAAAATACATTGAAAAAAATATATATGCTCTTATTCCTAGCAAGGCATATGGTAGGTTTTGTAATCCCATTGTTGGAATATTTTAATATTTACCAAGAAGCATCGATTCCTTGCCCCATGAACGTTTCCTTGGCACATTGTCAAGGTTTTAAGTATTAATGTCAGGAATTGACAAAAGAATATTGAGGAATAAGTAATCACTTAAGGAGTTCTAGATTTCGTTCACTATATTTAGAGAAACAATAAATGCATAAAAACATGTAGGTAGATGCTTCAAGCATCATTGTTGTATGTTATTATGTGTAAATGGGAATACTGTTGAGACCTATTTAGGAAATAAATTTTGAATTGGATAGCTGCATATCCGAAGTCAAGTTTAAAGAGGGAATGTTGGGTTAATCACGAATCAATTATAGAGTAGATAAAATAGCCTTGATACTATCATTAATGTGTTTATTGTTGGTATTTTTCCTTCACACCTTGTTAGGATTTCACCATGTAAATTTATGTATTTTTTAATGTGTTTCTATTATCTTGGATTTTCCCATTATTTCTTCTCAATTATTTGTGCTACAATTTATATGATTATGAGCTCACGTTTCCAACAAAATATTTTGTTTCAGAATGATTTTGATATTTCAAATATGTACATGTGTTTGTTTTCTCAGGTCTTTTGTAATCGCCTTAACATAAGAATAGATCCCATGTTTCCCTTAGCATAAGAATAGATCCCATGTTTCCCCGTTCAGAGTGTGACACCAAATAACTAGGAATTGATCATTGGTGTGATTACAAATCGCTATTCTTGACTATCCCACTCTGGTGATGATTGATCTCTGCGATTCCTTTCTTCTCAATTATTTGTGCTACAATTTATATGATTATGAGCTCACGTTTCCAACAAAATATTTTGTTTCAGAATGATTTTGATATTTCAAATATGTACATGTGTTTGTTTTCTCAGGTCTTTTGTAATCGCCTTAACATAAGAATAGATCCCATGTTTCCCTTAGCATAAGAATAGATCCCATGTTTCCCCGTTCAGAGTGTGACACCAAATAACTAGGAATTGATCATTGGTGTGATTACAAATCGCTATTCTTGACTATCCCACTCTGGTGATGATTGATCTCTGCGATTCCTCTATACAAATGAAGATGATGTTACTGAATGTCCAATATTCGACAGGTATGAAGTCATTGGAATGGCTTCCTTCCAGTTTCCACTTCTCTAAAACTCCAACAACCATGTTATGTTTGCTATGTGGGCATGGAACCAAATACATGGACACAAATAAGTCATGAATATGAATCTACTTCCTTCCGTATTATGAAGAAAATTAAACTAAAAATCAGGGAATATGAATCACAGTAACTACACTTCTCGCACCGTGTCCTGCAAATAAATTTTGATTGAATCCCCTATAATTTTGATGTGTGCAAGTATGAAAAATCCCACCCTGTAGGACATATCGTAATCGAGGGTGGTAAGGAATAAACATGTACGTTTAGTTTTGCATGTACGTACATCTATGTAAAGTCAAGTTTTTTAATGGAAAAATTGTATGAAAATATGATATTCAAAATAGATGGTTTCAGGAGTGTGGACCCTCCTATGTTGAAGAATTTTCAGTGAGAAAAACACTTGAAACATAATTATATATTACATGATGAATATTGTAATAAAATGATAGTGGGTATTGGTAAATGTAGAACAATAATTTAAGTGTCTTGGATTTGCTGGACATCGTTGTCCATATTTTCTATTGAATCCATATATAGGAAATAAAAACTTTAACGATGTGATATTTATCTTAAAGTGAATAATGTAATTAATGTCTATTATAAAGTAGGTGAATTATTAAATTTTTTTGATGGAAAGGTATATCAAGGTTTCAAATAATTTCTTATGGGTAAATGCAATTAATTGAAATTCTCTAGTTTACACACAGGCACACATATCCAATATGTGTTGGAAAATGTTTTCACTCTCAAATTATTTAGTAATACATATATTTGTGTTTGATAAATATTGGCATTCTCATATTTTTACATTTCCCTTTAATAATGAAGAGGCATTAATTTGGCGTAGATTCTATGACTAAGGGTTTTCCATTTCAAAAAAATTATCTGAATCTTACATCTAGTCTCTTATGTTTTCTAGGATCAATAAACTATGAGAGATAAAAATATTGGAGAATAATTAATAGAAAATCTTATTACACCATCAATGATAACTATATTTGAAGAGTCTTAATCATTTGCAATTAATTGATATAACAATTATTGAGGATTTTGTTCACATCAATGTACCAAATTGACCTGCATAATCCATAAAATTCACCGTTGATCATATTAAACAATACCTATAAATACCATAATGATGAAAATGATGATGTTTAATGTCCACTAATACCAAAAATTCTGTATGAGACCTTAAGAAAGGTAATAGATTACTTGGATTTATTTAAAATACTATCTTGATGATAAAAAAGAAATAGGAGAAGTGTTCCAAGATCACTATAGTTTTGTTGACTTAGAAGGTTAGGAAGGTTGGTATTGTGATAAATATTTTGAAATTGAGAGACAATTTGGGTATACATAGGGAACTCCAAGAGAAAGTGATTTTCATCTTCAACCCACTTGGTGTCACGAAGGCGACATATTTTTTCATGCCATGGCTTTTTGGGGATTTTCCAATGTCCAATCTCATTATGTAGATCATGAAAATTAGTTCTTATTTAAGCAATATTGATTCTCTTATGAACTAAAACACATGTAAAAGTATCACTAAAACACATGTATAAAGTATAAAAAATGAGATATTTTAAAGATATTTGGATATTAATCAAAATACATAGGAATTGTAGGTTAAACAAAATCTTATAATTTTACACTTTGTATATTAAATTACATATTTATGGGCTTGATTTACTAATATTTATTTGATGTCAATTACTACACATAAATAAGCAAGGTGTTTTACACACACACATATGATGATGATGATGATGATGGTCAACTTATACTTAGACCAAATTTGGTTTATTGAACCTTAAGAAAAATAATGATTTACTTGGTTTTCTTTAAAATTTAATTTTAAGGCCTTTATTGTGACAAATATTTTGAAATTGTGATTTAATGTGGGTGTACTAAGCACATTTGAAAAATTAGTTCTACTTTAGAAATTGTCCAAGACCCTATTTCACTATGGAAGCTGTGAGAGTTTTGTTCATGTATGTGTGTGTGTGTGTGTGTGTATTTTATTCATTTTATAATTTGAAAAATGTGTCTTCCCTTATATAACTTGAAAATGGGATGTGAAAAATGGCCTCTTGAAAGGAATTTAAATCTCCAAATTCGATCCTCTTTGCATCACCATTTCACCCAAATAATCCTATCTTCAATAAGATGGATCAAATATTTTAACTCCAAAAACTTTTCCTCTATAATTTCATTTTCTTAAAATTGAGAAAGGTTAAAAAAGAGAGCCATTTTAATTTCTGTAATATTTATTTAATTATCATATACTTGTTACTAACAATTATTCTATGTTTTTTAGATAAAAAAAAATTAACAAGAACTGGAGAAATTTATATTAAAAAGGTGTGGATAAACCCATTGCAGTACAAAAAATGGAAATGATAGACCTTTGACATATAGATTGTTTGAAAATTGAGATTGTTGTTACAAATTTGTTTCCACTATGTTCCCAAATTTCCTAACTATGACATTTTTGTTATATTTCGAAGAATATAGCCTATAAAAAACTCCATTTATGTATATCGTAAAACAAAACATGACACTTGAAAATTATAGAATCAACTACTGAGTTCCTTTTCGACCTCCAAATGTCCATGCTACTCCCAAATTGGTTCTATTGCTCTCTCATTGAAGTATGTGACTTGGTTCACTATGGTTGAAGTTAGATTTATAGAAGATTCATGGGTGTTGTTGGGATGTTGATAATTTCTTTCCATTTGATCCAGCCAACCTTGCACGTTCTCCATTTGATTGTGTTGATCCTCATTTTGGTTGCGCTGGGCAAACACTTTATCCTACAGTCTTTCAATGAGGTTCTTGTGCTGAGAGAGAGTTTCTAACTCATTTTTCAAAGTGGATTTGATTGCTCCCATATGAATTATCATGATTTGACACCCTGAATTCTCTTGGACTTGTTGATATTGATGAGCGAAAAAATGCAGTGACTTTATGTCCCTTAGGTCTTTATGTGACTTATTCTCGCTATCCATGAAGATAAGAAGAAGGCAGTTCTGTAAGAGGCGAGGGAGAGCGCTCCAAGTGCAGGTCTATGGGAAAATAGAGATCCCATACTTGGAAAGGGGAGAAGTTATGCCAAAAAATAGCCATGATGAGAAACTCCGAGAAAAGTGGCTCACAAGGGGTGCAAAAGATAATTTGAGGAGAACAGAGTCCATAGTAAACTCAGGAAAATTTCGAGAGAGACACAAAAGAGATATTGTTCGAGAGCACTAAAATAAAACTCCCCAAGAAACAGTCACTGAATAATTCATGTCATACAGAAAGGGGAGTACCAATATCTTAAAATCTACCTAAAATGTTGTACTTATACCCTTCATAGACCTAATCCAAATACTAAATCCGTCATCATCGTGATGATTCCATGCTGCGTCAATCATGTTCCATGCTCGACCCATATGATCCAAAGGATTTTCCTTCCTGTTACCCACAAGATCGACTATATGGATGATAAAACCATCCCATGCCATGATGAAGTGATCGTTCCAATTATCGTTAGCAATATTTAACCCCTAATGAAGAGATCGCGCCATTACTCCTGCCATTTTCTGCTTCCACATGTTAAGGCTCGTATTGGTGCTACAAGTGTCCTCTCCCATACCCTTAGAGAGTTGTCTCATGTTCCTGTGTTGAGAAGCTATAGTTACATGAGGGGTGATAAAAAATCCTCATCCTCCACATGTAAAGTTTTGAGTGGTTTCTCGATGGCCAGATTGGCCGTTTTGTCTACTTCAACATTATTGCATCTAAGGACGTGGGAGAAATTGGTCTTTAAAGTACTCATTTGGAAAATAATTCTATGTATTACCATTTTTAGACTGTGGGTTTTAGCCTTGAAACCCTATATCATCATTCTTATGATTGTCTTTGAATCTCCTACTACGTTCAAATTTTGAATTTGTCTCTGCTTTTCCAATTGAAGGCTTTTTAGAAGGGCATAAGCCTCAAATTTATTATTGGTTTCCTTCCCTAGATTCCAGTAGTAGTTCA
>JASDQU010438969.1:51409-73559 GCA_032191745.1 Picea mariana | reverse complement strand
AAAGGCTCAGATGGCTAGGACGTTCGATATGAAAGATCTAGGAGCAGCAAGGCAGATTTTGGGCATGGAGATATTCAGAGACAGGAGGAATGGTAAGCTTTGGTTGTCACAATAAAAGTATGTTGAAAAGATGCTTTTGAGGTTTGGTATGAACAATGTGAAACCAATTTCAGTCCCTTTGGCTTCCCATCTTAAGCTTTCTTCAAGTTTATGTCTTAGTACAAAAGAAGAAAAGGAATATATGTCTCGAATACCATATGCTAATGTAATAGGAAGTCTAATGTATGCGATGGTTAGCACAAGGCCAGACATTTCACATGAAGTTGGGGTTGTCAGCAGGTTTATGGCAAATCTAGGTAAAGAGCATTAGGCAGTAGTGAAATGGGTGCTTCGGTATCTGAGGGGCACAAGTGATTACTGTATCACCTATAACAGTGGTCGNTTATCCACTACAGAAGCAGAATATGTAGCTGCTTCACATGCTTGCAAAGAGGCAGTTTGGTTGAAAGGTTTGTTTGGTGAGTTTGGAAGGATATAGGGCAAAGTAAAGTTACTTTGTGATAGTCAGAGTGCTATTCACTTGGCTAAGAATCCAGCCTATCACAGTAAAACAAAACATATACCTATCAGGTACCATTTTGTAAGACAATTCATCGATGAAGTTGGAGTCTCTCTTGGAAAAGTGCATACAAAAGAGAACTGTGCAGACATGTTCACAAAACCAATACTATTAGAGAAGCTACAATGGTGGTTGGCTTCTCTTGGTTTGCAGAAAAGGTGATGAATAGAAGCAGGAGCAAGGTATCACGTTAATTGTTGTCAAGGTGGAGATTGTTGGAAATGGTGACAACAATTCATCTGTGAATAGGATTCTAGATCCTATAAACCAGGATTGGTTGTAACCAATGCACCTAAGTTAAAATATGGATGATATTACATTTAATATTCAGTTTCTAATATACATTGCTATAAATTTGTATGCCCGTAGAGGCTGTGAGTGTGTCTGAGAGGAGTGAGATCTGACTGTAATCTCCATTAGCTGAATAATAAGATAACCGATACCAATGCTTTGTGGACGTAGCCCAACATTTGGGTGAACCATGTAAATTGTTGTGTTCTGTGTCTGCATTTGTATTGATTTTGTTATGGTAATTTGTGTTTCCGCACTTGCAAATTGCAACATTCCTCAGTATTCGTGTTTATAGCTAGCTTGGTACCGGTTGATCGCCAATAAGGTGTGTCCGTAGCAGTATTGCTCAATGGAATAGGAAACATCTTAAGACTTAGGATCTGTAGGTGTTCTTATTCCTCTCTCTGTCGTAGCTTGATTCCTTCAGTCTGACATATTTACATAAATCAATTCAATGCAATATATTTTTTTAAAGGAAGAAGTTGTAATAAAAAGAAATAAATTGCAAATAAATAATAATAGTAAACAATACATGAAATAAATTGGTTCAATACAATTATCATAAATCTATCTTAGCTCCTAACTTATAAATTATGGTAAATTATGGTGAGAGGGATAAAATAACTTTAACTATGAATTTATTTAAATTTTTGAACTTGAAGAAATGTTTTCACTATTAATTATTTGACCCTTTCACTTATAAATTTGGAGTGAAGATGCATCTAAGTTGTTAACAAATTTTTTCCAATATACTCAAGTTAAACTATAGATCACTATCACTAATATCGTCATGAAAATGCCAAAATTAAGTTAATCATATAATTAAGATTTTTTAAACTAACTCTACTTATTGAAATATTTTGTAGCATGTAAATATAAATATTTCCTTCATCTAAAATTTATATTAAAGGTTATAATGTATATAAATAGCCAAGTTAAACCACATAGAAATAATATAGTCTTGAAAATTCCAAAATTAAGTAAACTAGATATATTAAGAGTTGGAACATTGTGATAAACTCACTCTAATTATTGAAAATTTTTGTAGCACATAAATATAACTCTTTCCCTCACCTAAAAATTCTATATAAATTAAAATTTATAGTGTATATAAATCATCAAGTATATACATACTAGAAATTTATGTCAATTTTTTTCTTAATCTATTTCAAGTGCACTTTGCATAGCGAGTTCCAAAGTTTGGATAAAAATGTATTCCATCCTATGAGAGACCATTTATTTAATGTTTCATGAATAAATAAAAGTGAAATAAACAACTCAATATTCTATTGAAAATAAAAATGAACATTCAATAATCCTTTAACATCAGAAAAATATTTCAATTCTCTTAAGATCTATACCTAGAGGTGTAGGACAGTCGGTGACAGAGTGTGCTCTTAAGGCACTTCATCATGTTAAAGTCGCTAGTTCGAAACTTGCAGGGAAAAAACATCCAACCATGTTAAGGGTTGGTGTGGCTCAAGTCGGGTGCAATCCTCCACGAGTAATGAACAAACTAGCAAAAAAAAAAATGTAAGATCTATACTTATTTATGTTATTGGAAGATTGGTTTCTGTCTTTGTGATATTGATTCTCAATAGAATATAGAACAAAAGGGTTACATACGATCTAAAGAAATTTACCACTCTAAATAGCTGGTACAAAATAAGCTCTAGGAAAACCACAAAAAATGAATCTATAGGGAGTACACTACTTGAGTTTGTAATTTTCCAAATTACTTAATGACTTAACTAATATTCTTAATTAAGCATTTCTCAACCCTAAACTGCAATGACAAGAACTTAAAAAGACAGATTTAGTGTCAAATTAAAGTTTTACATACTATATAAATTAAGTATTAGATATTAATATACCACAAAACATTCTTAATCTATAACTGTAACAATAAGACCTTAAAAAAAAGAGATCAAGTATTTAATGGGGGTTGAACATAGTATTTGCAACAATAAAATGAGTATTAAATATTAATATAATGCAAATATATATACACTCGTTACATTAGATAAAAATAACAAAAAATGTATTGAGAGTGAGCCATAATTCTTTTTATCAATAGTGAAGACTTACATAAGGAAAACTAACTCTTTTGATCTCTTTGTATTTCTTTATTGAAACTAATAAAATGAAATCTTGTTAAAAAATATTACTTATAAAACATTATTGAATATACTATTATATGGGAAAAATTAAGGAAATTATTTTAATATAAAAAATTCATTCAACCTAAAACTATTTCTAATTTTTTTCTCTATTTATATCTAAAAGAAGTAATGTGATTTTGAAATAAAGAAAAAAATAAATATTTAAATAATATTAAATATCCACCAACCATAAAAATTGATGCTAAAATTTCTACTTTGGGTATAATTTTCCCCTAAAAAATGCCTTGGCGGGTATATTTCTGGAGTTTTGCTTCTCACCTAGTAGATTCATCTTTGTTGACATATTTTGCCTTCTCACCTATGGTTTTTTGTAATTTTTAGTTGGAAGGTGGAGACGAGAATGAATTCGATGCTCTTGCTCCTTATTTTTCAAAGAGTCAATTTGTTAGAGATTTTTAGTGAAAAAGATAGATAGGGTGGAGCTTGGGAAAGTTGTTGGATCCCTTAGCTAGGGTGGGACCTCAATGATTCACTATCATTGAAGGTGGGGTTTTTTTATCCTCTATAATTGGAATGTAATGTAGTGTGGATTGAATAGAAATGAGAAGGATATTCTTTAATTTGTATGTAGTTTCTTAAATTGTATAGTGTATGGGAATCACTAGAAAGATGATTTTATGAACTAGATTGAAGAAAAAGAAAGGCTCAAAATTCATGTGTGGTAGAATGTACCAAGAATGTCTTTTAGCTTCCATATTCATAGAAAAATATTGCAGCATTTAAGCATATGAAGTCAATGCAAAATTTGGAACTTGATTTGAAGGTAATATCCCTCCAACAATACATTGAAGCAATTTGGGTTTATGTTGATTTTTCCATGGAAAGTTCCCTCTCTTTGCTCTGGAAAGCATCCAATCTCTTCTGAAAACCCATATTGAAGTATCCATTTTGGGGACATGGAGGGTATGAGACACATGTACAGCGAAAGTTTCCTGGTGAACATAGGTGATTCATTCCTTGTTTCCAATTCTAGTAATATGCAGTTTGAATGTGCGTCTAGAATAGGGAAACCAATGGAAATGCAACAATATGTGGACCTTTTTTACATAAATTGTTTTGATAATAGATAGGGTGTACTATAATAGAGCATATTCAAATAACAATTGACTTCTTTCTCTAAAATTATTCTTCAACTAGTTGTCTTAACTAAATTTTGGTTAGAAGGATGGCATATCATGTCCTAGCGGTTGATTGATTATGAATCCATGTGTTGATCTGACTCCAATTGTTCTTGATCTAATCTACATGCACTCCTTTTGTTAGGGAAAAGAGCATGTGAATTTTCAAGGAGGCTCTTTAAGCATATATTTTTTTGTTTGATGATAGATTGACCTAATTGTAATTGCAGATGAAAGTAGACTCGTGTAGGTTGATGATTTGTAAAATTACCATCTTTTAACATTCCATTTGCCTCATTTTTAATTTCTTTCTATTTCTCTGTAACCCATTGTTTTCCATTATATTTTTATAGTATTTCATTTGAATCACTTATTAAACATTATAAAGAAGAATGTATTTATGTTTATATTTTTTTTAACGGTGCCACATGCTCAAATATTGTTTTTCATGGATCCACAACATCCTAATATGATGGTTGTTTTCCTTCATGTATCTTGGGTGAGAAGAAAGCATAGCTGGAACACCACATTGTGAATATAAAAACCAATTATCTTCTTAAATCCATGGATTTCTGGAGGGGGGTGATCTAATAAAATATTCCACAAATTTAAATACCCAATAATCAAGTGAGAATAAATTAGAAGATATCCATGCATCCACTTGAAGAATAAATGAATTTTCCTAGTTAACAAAGAAGTAAACTTGTCTTTGGTTGAGGGGAAGGGTTACAATAACTCATATGGTGAATGAAAGAGAATTAACTAAATAATTAATTCTTGGGTTGATTTTTGATAGTGTATACCAGTCTCATCTGTCTCACGAAGATGTTGGGTGATGTCTAGAGCATCTATACAATGATTTCACCTCCCATGCACTATTTTTGGCATCCATAAACAACGAGCATCACCTATTATTTGCATCCCATGTGGAGGAAACACCTAAGGATAAGGTGTCGAATATTGGAGATCATGCGGTACTAAAAGAGTTTGAATATGATTTCAGGAGGTACCTAGACTACCCCCGAAGAGAGATATTGATTTCTCTATAAACTTGATGCTTGAAGCAACTCTAGTGTCAAAAGATCCTTACACAAGGAGTATGCCAGAGCTGAAAGAACTGCAATTGCAACTTGAAGAACTTCTAAAGAAGGGGTATATACACCAAAGTGTGTCACCTTGGGGTGCCCCGGTCCTGTTGATGAAGAAGAAGGATGGGACGTTGAGATTGTGTATCAATTTCAAACAATTCAACAAAGTAACTGTAAAGAACAAATATCCTCTGCCGAGGATGGATGACCTCTTCGACCATTTGAAGGATGCAAAGATATTTTCAAAGATAGATATCAGGTCGGGATATCACCATGTAAGGATAAAGGTTGAATACATCAGCAAGAATGCCTTTAGAACAAGGTATGGTCATTACGAATTCACAGTGGTTCCTTTTGGGTTGTCAAACGCACCCGTTGTTTTTACGTGCCTGATGAATGGTGTATTTAGGGACTATCTAGACAAGTTCATCATAGTCTTCCTGGATGACATTCTGGTGTATTCCAAATCAAAGGAAGAGCATGAACAACATATTAGGATGGTGTTGCAGGTGCTAAGATAGAACCAACTATATTCCAAGTTGAGTAAGTGCTCGTTTTATCAGGAGAGATCCATTACTTGGGGCATATTATTTTGAAGGAAGGGATAGTTGTATATCCTGAGAAGATAGAGGCCATAATAAAATGTCCAGTGCCAAATAACATGACAGAAATCAGATTCTTTATGGGTCTAGTTGGTTATTACAGAAGTTTTATTGCAGGGTTCTCAAGGATAGCTGACCCTATCACTTCCTTGCAAAGGAAGGAGAAGAAGTTTCAGTGGACAGAGGATTATGAGAGAAGCTTCCAACATTGAAGGAATTGTTAACTAGTGCTCCAATCATGAGGATCACATATCCAAATGAAGATTTTGTGGTTTGCACAGATGCATGCAAAGAAGGACTGGGAGGAGTCCTTAGTTAGAATGGATTCGTAATTTGTTATGAATCCAGAAAGTTGAAAGAGCACGAACAAAACTATGCAAGTCATGATTTGGAGTTGGAATCCATAGTATACGCTCTAAAGAAATGGAGACCTTACCTCATCGGAAGGAGGTTAGAACTAAGAACAGAACATAATAGTCTGAAGTACTTTTTTATCAGCCAACCTTGAACGCTAGACAGAGTAGATGGCTGTATTTTCTCTGTGAGTATGATTTTTATATCAAGAATATCAAAGGGAAGGAAAATAAAGTGGTTGGTGCACTTAGTAGGAGAGTGCATGAATTACATGCTACAACCATTAGCATGTACCGAAATGATATTAAAAGAATAAATTTGGAGGATGCAAATATAGATTTGTAGTACAGGGATTTGGTAGCAAAGCTACAACAAGGTAAGATGCCACAGAAAGTGGAGATTTATAAATTGGAAATTGATGGAATACTTGTATACAAGAACATAATTTATGTACCTAATGTACAGGATTTGAAACTTGTAATTTTGCATGAAATGCATAATGTGCCTTATACAGGGCACCTTGGATATCAGAAAACGATGGAAGCATTCAAGAGCCATTACTTTTGGCCAGGTATGATGAAAGAAATTGTAGAATACATCGCTAGATGTATGGAGTGCCAGAAGGTTAAAGCTGAGCACATACACCCAACAGGGTTGTTGCAACCTTTACCCATTCCTGAGTGGAAGTGGGAAGTGGTGACAATGGATTTCATCACAGAATTACCCAGAACCATCAAGCAACATGATTCAATCATGGTGGTAGTGGACAAGCTTATGAAAGCTTCCCATTTCATTCCGTCAAAGACTACTCATAAGGCAACGGATATTGTTGATATTTTTATGTAGGAAGTGGAACGATTGCATGAAATTCCCAAGACAATTGTGTCTGACAAAGACCTCAAATTTACCTCAAATTTCTGGAAAGGTTTATTCAAGGGGTTCATAACGAATCTAAACTTCAGTACAACTTACCATCTTGAGTTTGATGGGAAGAAAAAGAAGTTGAATTGAGTGATATAATACATACTAAGGATGCATGTGATGGACAAACCATCTAAATGGGAAGACTACCTACACTTGGTAGAATTCACCTACAACAATGGGTATCAATCATCGTTGAAGATGAGCCCATTTTAAGCACTTTATGGTAGAAAGGGAAATACTCTAGTGAGATGGGATAAACCAGCTGATAGGGTAGTAGTTGGGCCAGAGTTTCTCAAGGAAATGGAAGAACATATGCTAAAAATTAAGCAGAATTTGAAAGTTGCCCAAGACAAGCAGAAAAGTTATGTTGATAAGAACAGAACCCATAGAGTTTAAAGTGGGTGACCATGTTTTCCTGAAAGTAAAAGCCAATAGAAGTTCCCTGGAGCTAGGAAACTGCGCCAAGTTGGCAGCCACATTTTGTGGGCCATTTGAAATCCTAGAAAGGATTGGGCCAGTTAAATATATGCTTCCATTACCTGCATCCATGACTGTACATAATGTATTTCATGTTTCATTGCTTAAGAAATATATACCTTATGTTAATCATGTTATTGATTGGAATGTGTTTCAGGTGGAGCAAGAAGGTGTCTTGCAAGTGCAACATGTGAGCATATTGGACCAGAAAAGAAAACAACTCCATAATCGAGCCATAGGGATTGTAAAGGTCCAGTGGACCTGGTACAATCATGAGGACGCGACATGGGAGAATGAGGATGCTATGCGGGCATAATAACTGCATCATTTTGAAGATTTTGAAAAGATTGTTGATGTTGAGTAAAGAGTTGCACTAAGGACAGTGCAAAAATAAGGGGAGGGGATCAAAATATCCCTCAGTAGTGCCCCAGTTATATTATGAAGTGTAATCATGTTTTGTAGGCTACTGAGCCAAGTATTGATAAGTTGGTAGGCTTATGTGTTTATTAAGCTGAAGAGCCTAAGTGTTAAGGCCAAAATCCTGATTTTGTATATGTAATTATGGAAATCATTAATATAATATATAAACATTATTGCATGTTGACCGACCACGAAGAAAGAGTGATGGGGGACTAAGATTCCATAGTATGGGTAAGAGAGAGGGGGCTGAGAGGTAGGAAGAAGGGATAATCTTGATGGCTTAAGTCCTTAAGAATAATAATTTTTTATTATTCCAAAGTCGTCTAGGTATGCTTTTTATCCTGAGTCCTGGGAGAGGCAACACATGCAGCCCCAACATGTGCAAAATGGAATGCATACTTGATGGAGTGCATGTAGATTCATGGCCAACATGTTTCATCCTAGGAACATGCAATTTAACCCAAGAATTGAGCCAGGATGGGGGTTGTCCTCCATTCTTCTGTCAGTTGTCCGAACCATGTTTCCTTTGTGTCTGATCATTGCATACCTCACACGACTCTGAAACCCAAAATTATGAGACCTTTTTGATCGACTGGTGTATTCCCATGAATTTTGTCTGGTCTGTACGTTTGGCCTCCATCATCGACCTCTGCATAATTTTCTTGTCACGCATCCTGAAACCGATAATTCATGGACTAAGTCGTGTCTTCTGTGTGTTCTGTGAACCCAATTTATTTACACTACAAATACGAGTTTGTGCTTAACCATTTGGGTTGTTGTCTTCTATGAAACTTGAGAATACCATAATTGTCTATGTCATGTGCGTTATAATGGTGGGTTGTTGTGACCACGTACTCCCTTGGTTGAGTTTGATTGTCTATCGTCATGTGTTCCTTGCTGAGCCTTATTGTCCTCCTTGTGCTGCAATAGAGCTGAAGAAGAAGGCTATCAGGCTTGTGTGCAACACTCTCTCTAGGTGAGAGAGGTGGTTGTGGTTGAAGAAGTAGTTTTTCATGCCTATGAGCGACTCTGTCTAGGTGAGAGAGTGCACGAAGGAAGTGAGAACTCTTCGAAGGAGTCTTGTACCTTCCACAGAGCTCAAAGAATTCCATTCCGGTCTATTGTTGAATCCCAAGGAAAGGGAGGTTTAGGAGTCGAAGGACTATCTTGGTGACAGCGAAGGTGTATACCCCTGGGGTGGAATAATCATGTGGGGAATGAGATTCTGTGAGCAGTGGGCATAAGTGGCTCCTAGGAGAGAGTCCCTCCTCATAAACTTTGTGTCTTTCGTTGACCTTGCCTAGCCTAGGATTCCCTTTCCTGGTGGAGCTTAGTCCCAGCTTGAGGGTGACCTACTGCTAAGAGTGATGAGCAGCGCGATCTAAGGCTGGGAGGTACATTGAAGGTCTGCATGCAGTTGGTGGTGTATTACAGTTTCAAAGATAACTATCATTATGTGTTTTAATTTTGTACTTAATTAAAATTCATGTTCTTTGATACTTGTAATATTATCATGTATTATGTTGCTAGTTTCAATTGTTGTTAATTCTGTTTAAGTCTGTATGACAACAGTAAATCTATGTCGAATGTATTAATTTGATTTAATTCTTATTCTTTATAAACAATTCCTGTTATATATTTAAGCATGAGAATTTTTCCACAAAGTAGCATTTCCCGACAAGTGAGTTAATGGACGGGGATGTTACAATATAGTATTTGATATTTAAAGGCTAAGTGAAGGTTGTGTAGGTGGAATTGCCTGGCCTGTTAGTGGCCATGGATGTTACACAAAGTAACTATAAAGAACAAGTATCATTTTCTAATGATTGAGGATCTCTTTGATCAATTAAAGGATGAAAGGATATTTTCAAAGATTGATCTTAGATATGGTTATCATCAAGTAAGAATGAGAGATAAATACATCAAAAAGACCGCCTTGAGAACAAAGTATGGCCATTATGAGTTCACAGTGGTTCCATTTGGGTTATGAAATGCACCAGTTGTTTTCATGTGTTCAATGAATGGTTTTTTGGGGGAATACTTAGACAAGTTTGTCATTGTCTTTTTGGATGGAATCCTTGTATATTCCAAGCCGAAAGAAGAGCATGATCATCACTTGAGGATGGTGTTACAAGTGTTAATAGATCAACAGATGTATGCCGAATTGAGAAAGTTCTCATTTCATCAGAACCAAATTGACTATTTGGGGCATATCATATCGGAAGAAGGGATAGCAGTGGACCCTAAAAATATTGAAGCTATTAAAGGATGGAAAACAACTAAGAATGTGAAAGAAGTCAAATCCTTCATGGGTCTAGCTGGCTACTACAGAAGATTCATTGCATGGTTTTCAAGGATTGCTCACCCGATTACTTCTTTGCAAAGGAAGGGCGTGAAGTTTCAATGGAAAACAAGATGTGAAGAGACCTTACAACAATTGAATAAGTTGTTAACCAGTGTTGTAATTATGAGGATTGCGAATCCTAATGAGGATTTCATGGTTTGCATCGATGTGCACAATGAAGGAATTGGTGTAGTCCTCAGTCAGAATGGGTTTGTGATATGTTTTAAATCCATAAAATTGAAAGAGAATGAAAGGATTTATGCCACTCATGATTTGGATTTGGCAACCATAGAACATGCCTTGAAGAAGTGGAGGCACTACCTCATGGGAAAGAGGTTTGAGCTAAGAACAGACCATAATGGTCTAAAATATTTGTTTTATCAACCAAATATAAATGATATGCAGAGCATATGGATAGAATTCCTTTGTGAGTATGACTTTGATATCAAGCACATCAAACGAACTAAGAACAAAGTGGCTAATGCACTCAGCAGGAGAGTGCATGAACTACATGCTATAAAGATTAGGATGTATCAGACTAATCTTAAAGGAAAATGTTATGAGGCTACAAAAGTAGATTTGTAGTACATAGAGTTGGTAACAAAATTACAAGGTAAAATGCAATAGAAAGTTGAATATTATGAACTGGGAAATGATGGAATTCTCTTGTACAGAAACATAATTTATGTACCCAATTCTCATGAATTAAGGAGTACTATTTTGAAAGAGATGCATGTGTACCTTATGTTGGACACCTGGGATATTAGAAAACAGTTGCAACAATCAAAAGCCAATATTATTGGAAAGGCATGAACAAATAAATTGATAAGTAGATTGTTAAATGTTTGGAGTGTCAAAAGGTCAAGGCTGAGCATAGACACCCAGTTGGGTTGCTGCAGCCATTGTCCATTCCTGGGTGGAAGTGAGAAGTGGTGACAATGGATTTCATCACCAAATTGCCTAGAACAAGCAATCAACATGATGTTATCATGGTAGTTGTGGACAAGCTTACTAAAGCTTCCCATTTAATTCCTATAAAGGTTACTCACAAGGAAACCAATGTTATTGACATTTATATGAGGGAAGTAGGATGCTTGTATGGAATAACCAAGACAATTGTTTCTAACAGAGACCCAAATTTTACCTCAAAGTTTTGGAAGGGATTATTCAAAGGGTTCGGAACAAATATGAACTTCATCACAACTTATCATCCGGAGTTTGATGGGAAAACATAAAGGGTGAACCAAGCGATAGAGGATATGCTAAGAATGTACGTGATGGACAAACCATCTAAATGGGAATATTTTCTACAGTTAGTATAATTTTCATACAAAAATGGGTACCAAGCATGACTGAAGATGGGCCCATTTGAGGCACTTTATGGAAGAAAGTGCAACAAACCAGTAAGTTGGGACAACCTAGAAGATAGAGAAATAGTTGGGCTTGAATTGCTCAAGGAAATGGAAGAGAAGTTGTCAAATATTAAGAAGAATTTAAAGGATTCTGAGGACAGGCAAAAAATCTGTACTGACAAGGGAACGACTCACATGGAATTTAAAGTGAGTGATCATGTTTTCTTGAAGGTGATGACCAACAGAAGTTCCCTGCAGTTGGGAAATTGTTCCAGGTTGGTAGCCATATATTGTGGTCCGATTGAAATCCTACGGAGGATTGGACCAATATCTTACATGCTTGCATTACCTGCATATATGATTATTCATAATGTATTCCATGTATTATTGCCCAAAACATATATACTTGATGCTAATCATGTTAATGATTGGAATGTGATTTGGGTAGAGCAAGGAAGTGGTTTTCAAGTGCATCTGGTACGCATTCTGAACCGAAAAATCAAACAAATCCGAAATCAAGCCATAGGGATTGTAAAGGTCCAATGGACCTAGTAATCTCTTGAGGATGCATCTTGCGATCATGAAGATTCTATGCGCGTATAATACCCACATATTTTTGAATATTTTGAACATATTGTTGATGTTATGTAAATAAGTTGCACTAAGGATAGTGGACAAATAAGGGAAGGGGATTGTAATACCCCAAGGTCAAGTCCATGTTGAATTGTAATGATGTTTAATGATGTTTATAGGTTGTTGATCCAAGTGTTTATAATCTAGGAGGCTTATGTGTTTATTACTCCAGAGAGCCTAGATGTTGAAGGCCAGGGAGCCTGATTTTCTATATGTAAATACTCACACCATTAATATAATTACATCATTGCGTGTAGAACAATCACGAAGAAATATTTATGGGGGACTAAGCTCCACTTCGTAGGAAAATGGATGGTATTGAGAGGCTAGGAAAAAAGGGATAAGAATGAGGGATTAACCCCAAGGGAATATTATAATGTATTTTTCTGAAATACTAAGGTTTGGGAAATAAACCATGTTATACTAAGTTCCTTTCAAAAAAGGAATTAACTCCAAGTGGAGAAGGATGACATCCCAAGAGAGACATGTGTCAAATTGGGTGCATGCAGTTTTATGGGGTAAAATCCATCGTTGTGGGGGTTCGTCAACCATTTCTTTCCATGCTCCCCATGCACGCACACACTCAAACACTAAGCATTCACGCAGCCAGTCATTTCCTCCATCGTTGACCTCTACAACCTATGAAACCTGCAAACCTCTAAAGCTAACTTGTTTTCCTATGAGGCACATCATGACTATGTAGTTCCTGAGAAATATTGCACCCTACTTGTTGCTACCTATGTTTTTCTCTGTGATAGTGTGGATTTTTTTCATTACCAAAGTCCATACCTGATTTTTCTACTGTGGTTACCCATTTGATTTAGGAGCTGGATAGAAGAAGATGGTTTTCAGGTCTGTGGTTTTGAAGAGGTGAGCTGTCAGGCCCATGGATTGAAGAATCACATTGTCAATCCTATTAGAACCTCTCTCCAGGTGAAAGAGATTGTTGGGGAAGTGATTTCTCCTAGAGGGATTCAAACAACAGTTACAGGGCTCTATGAATTCCTAATCCATCCTGTTGTTGAAGCCTTAGAAGGGAAGTGGAGAAACCGATGGACTATGGAACAATGAAGGTGTATATTCCTAGGGTGGGACATACATGTGGGAAATGATAGTTTGTTATCGTTGGGCATAGGTAGGCTCTTGGGAGGGAATCCTTCATGTTTCATTGTGCAACTTTCTGTAGTCTCCGCCTAGCCTAGAATTCCCTTTACCCTAGGTGGAGTTTAGTCCCATCTTAGGGGTGACCTGTTGCTGAGAGTGAAGAGAAGTGTGGTCTAAAGTTGGGAGGTTCATGGAAATTCTGCACGCAGTTGCTGGTATTCTCATAAAAATATAAGTACCACTTATATGTTAATTTGTGTGTTGTGTATCTTCTACATGTCTTTATATTTATAAGAATTTCATTTGTTGTTGAAGGTATGTTTTAATGTGATTTCCCCATTTAATTTTCATATTAGTAGAATGCATATTAGTTGTTTAAGTTTATATGTATGATGTTCTGCAAAGAGATATGTCTTCCATATCTTAGGAGGTCTATGCCTGGGTATGGATAGTTTTGATTATCAAAACATGGTGAGAATTTTTGTTTTGTATTCATCTCATGTGGCATTAGGATTGTAGTGGCATTTTCCCCATCCAAGGGGGTACGGTGGACACTACATACAAGGTTATGGTTAAGTGAAAAGCGATTAAAAATAAGGGGAAAATGATGTGAAAAAATGTTAATTTTGTGACTCAAAAGAAGGAATCTAGAAATTTATCCATCTCATTTTGTCTAGATCATATTTTGATTGAAATATCAACAATTTTTAAAGGCATGGGGATGAATTGTCATTTCCTCATTTTATCAAAAAACACAGACCATTTCTATATTGTCTACGAAATTCATAAACAAGAAATATGTCACAAAAAAAGTGGGAAAGAAGAAAGTGCTTCCCTTCAAGGAAAAAAAGTCTTATGTATGTAAATTATTACTCAAATATTCATACTCCCTTCCAGATGATAAATATTATAGATTCCTTTGTTATCCTTGTTAGTTCCATCCCGAGGGTCATACTTATGAATTATCTAACAAACTAATATTGAATTTGATAGAAATAGAATGGTTCTTTCTGCTTATATAATATAGGGTACCAAAATTGAGTAGGGTCCTCATTGAAATTTATATTTCCCTTTTGGGGCATGCCTTAAAACATGTTACAATAAAATAAATCAAGTACAAGGTAAGAGGTCATGAATAACCTTTTGTTTTAAATAAAGTTTCATAGTAGGTGAGAAATTTCATTTGAGATACTATGGGTCCAATCAAAATTTTCCCCTACTCGTATAGATTAATAAAGGATGTATCAGACATACCTGGAGACATAATTAGTTGAGTCCTTACTCACTAGATGTGAAAAAATACATGTAAATCCCCTATATGGCTAAGCCAACATGCATACATTAATATGACTGGTGCTAGCGGTCTAACATGAGGTTGGACAAAAATTTCCCTGAGAAAACTTGTCCGTCCACACTTATCATCTAGGAAATCATCTACCTCGGAGATTTCGAGGACTCTGTCCAGTTATGGAAGTCATATAATTGTTCTAAAGGAGTTTGGAGTCAAACGGACAAGATTCCTTCCATTTTCCTTCACTTCAATCAGTCAATGCTTTAGATAAAATCTACTAAAACATCATTTTACCATTTATGTAAAATCAAATACTTTATGCATGCACCAAACCTTGGCTATTCCAATCATCCAAACTTTTTTTGTAATCTTATATTTATGGAAATCTAATAATACCACTTATAGGAAATAGACCACTACAAATATCATCTTCCATGGCCTAGTGAGTTCACTATATCCCCAGTGAATGACTATCTCCTTTTATTGTTCACCATATATTTATGTTTCAATTTGCTAAGATAAATGTGAGGATTATTTTTATAAATTATATTTTCCATGTGATCATGAATATTCATTAATTAGAGGTCAATCGCACTATTGAATATTTCCCCCTCGTACATTCAATGCATGTCATTCATTAATGGAAAATGTCATTTTCAAACCAAATACTTATTGCTAAAAGTGTGAAAATTAATCTTCGTTAATTAAGAACAATTGTTCTAATCATGTGAAAGATGCACGATGGAGCTGCTATGATTACCTAGAAATTATAAACCACGCCCTGTGTGGAATGTGAGATGCAAGAAGCAATTTTACTAATGTGGAAGCGGGATGAAAGAGGAAGGGAAGGTGTGGGAGGAAATTTCAATTGTTATTCCTCTGCATGAGACTCAAAGCTGTCGGGAAAATATGCCATGTCAAAAGTTGTGAGATGTCAGAGGTGGTGATAATGATATGTGATGCAAGTGTAGAAATATTGGGACAACAAATAAGTTTTCAGGAATTTTTCTCCATATCCAAATCACCAAGATCTTGTGAGACACGAGCGAGGGAGGATTTGGAATTTGAAAATATAAATTCCTCCTACATCCACATGGATCAATAATTTTATACAAGGAGTTGAAAAAAATACAAGGATCATTCAAAAGAAGAAGGTAAAAGTATCAATAGGATCATTATCTGATGAAAATTGAGAAGAGCCTGCCATGGTGGGGGTGAATTATGGAAGCTAAAATTCCCTCCAAAGACTAAACTCTTCATGTGGCTTATCTAGCATAAAAAATCCCTCACATGGGACAAACTCCAAAGAATAAATTTTCATGGACCTCGTAGGTTCTACCTTTGGATATAAGAGGCATAGAATAATCATCACCTCATCATGGATTGAAATTATACTCAGGAGGTATGGATATATATATATATATATATCAAAAAAATATAAGTGGAATGGAACCTTTGTTGAATCTTTTAAAACTTGGCTCAACAACCAACACGCTCACAACCTCAAGCCACTACCTATGATGGTGGATTGGGGTGTATGGGTATATAGTAATCACTCCCTCTTTGATGAAACATTTAATTTAGGTGAACTTTCATATTCTTAATTCCTAGTAATTCTCTCATCTTATCTTCATAGCACCAAGACCAAGCAACCTGGATCTCAATAGCAACCTCAGATTCAGATGGATGTTTATTAGGTTTTTTTTATGGTGTTGTGAAAGAATACTCCCTCACGGGTGGATTAGGAGGTATTTTAGAAATTTATCATACCCACTCCATATATTTTTATGTTTTACTTGGGATAGATACAAAACATTTTAGTCTTATCATGGTGTTGAAACTCCTTGTTTATCTAGTCAGGGAAAAAGACATCTCACAACATCATATTTATGGGGATTCTTAGTTAGTCATAAATTGGATGAAAGGGGAATTCTTGTTGTAGAAATATGAACTTGTACCTTTCTTCCAAAATATCTAAAGAAGCTTATAATTTTTTTCTCATCTCATTTTGGATCATGTTTACATGGATTGGAACCAAGAAGTGCAAAACCTGTTAAAACATGGATTGGATTTGGACCAACAAACATGGGAAATATTTGAAAACAGACCAAATTATTCCAAAGAATATATTCATGACTCATGGATCCTCCTAGCTTGAGCTGTCTTGCTTTAGTTTTTCAATAAATTTGATATGATCACTTGACATTCAGTATGTATCTCTCATACATCTCTTACAGAAAACTACATTGTTAAATTCAACTCTGCACAAAATTCCATAGTGTTTTTTTTTAGTTTGATTGGGAAGTAGCCCACAAAAAAATAACTTGTATACATAAGATATGACTCTCTATTTTTACATTAAGTTTTAAGATGAAACTATTGGGCTCTTCGCCAGAGGAGTGCATGAGGAATCTACTTCTGTAGTTTTGTTCTATCTTGGATATTAAAATTACTATTTTTTTCCCTAGAACAAAAATTCCTTGGGGAATATTAAATAGCTTTGTTTGCATCAAGATTGGCTTTGTGTTTAACAATGAACATGAAGAATTATTAGTGTGGAACGGTATTACAACCCTTAGGTACTTCACCCATGTTGTATATTACTTCTACGGATTCCTCAACTTCTATATGTGTCCTATCATATTTTTGTTATTTATCTCTTATCGATTGAGTAGCTATATTTTTTTCTTATTACATATTTTGATGAAATTGAATAAATCAATATTCTCTTAAGTGTTCATTATAGGATTTCCATTTGATCTAGTTTATAAACTCCTCCACCTTCAACCATTTTTGATCTAGTTTGAAAGGGTTGGAAGGTTTCCATTATTTAGATGATACTTCCAAAACTACTAGACTATGGTAAAACTCCCCTCTCTAGGTGACCCATTGTTTTAAACAAATGAAATCATCAAGGAACACTTCATATATTAAGAACTGATCAATAATTTTCGAAATTCTATCTCCTCTCATTTCATTTTCATCTAGGTAGGAGTTATTTGAGCTGGTTCAATATCCAACAAGTGTACTCCTTCCAATTTTTTTATAAAGTAAATTTAATTGCAATCCACTTGAATTGTATGTTCCCATACTTCTAASACTCCCAAAGAAAARTGTAATTTTCAACAAATTATGAATATTGATTTTTTAAGAASTTATCCCAGTACTCCTCCATATCCATGTAAGGTCCATATGMATTCAATATAGATATTTGTTTTCCCAAATATAAAGACGAAAGGGAAATCCMGACACCTATAGGAAAATCCCATGAATTAGTAAGGTTATGGGAACATTTATGCCACCCAGTAATGTTCCCTCTTAATCTTCCAATGGAATCTATAAAACTAAATTCCCACCCACCAAACATTTTTCAAAGTTCATGAGTCATTTTCTCTGCATCAATCATGATTTCTTGTAGCATGATAATAGATGGTTCTATACTCCTTATTAGCCACTTTGTAGATAATTTTTTTTACCAACCCTCGACAACTTAGGGTTAGGAAAATCATTTTTGACCTTGACAAGCGACGTTTTCTCTAATATCCCCTATAAAGGATCATTTTTTTAGGAAATGTAGTACTTGCATCTTCTTTTGTTTTATTTTTGACATTTCTCTTCAAGTAAATCAAACGCCCTTACAACCTTCTCAGGAAAGTCAAGAGTACCTTTTATCTTAGGTATGAGTTTATATTTCAAGGATTCTAAGGGATTTTTATCTTGAATTTTCTCTTAATCCTTTATTTCCATGCTTGGATTTGTAGAGGTCCCTACCTAGACATTTTCATATGCTAATGTGTGTTCAATCCCAGGAATAAATATCAGGGTCCAAAACTTTGGGGACCATTTTGAGGGCCTAAACGTCATTTTTTCATGAGCGGGAACCTCAATGATAGCCAAAGGCTCTGATTGAGCCCCCTAATTGAAGCTCCTCCTTTCGGGATTCAAGCCACCGAGAACTCATCCCCTGAGATCTAGATCATATGCATGATTTTTTTTGTTTTTTCATTTCATAGAGATTGGGAAAAACTTCACTCATTGATTTCATAACTTGCATTCTATCTCTAAACACGAAGTCCAAAAAATAAAAAATTGAGATGATTTTATTTTATTTGGATAAAGAGGTCATAAGAAAATACATGAATGTGGAAACAAATCCTTATTATCACTAATTGCATCATAACAGAACTCCTTGTTATGGATTGTGATTAAAGAATGATTTTCTTCTTCCTAAGTTGTATCTCGAGGGAAACCATTGGACACTTTTCTCACCAATTTCTCCTTCCCTATTGGATTACGGGATGTTCCCTTTTATTCCTCCTCCAAAAATTTCTTCTAGTTCCTCTGAGCGCAAATATTCCTCTAAGTTGGATAGTTATAGTCAGTTATTTGGTTACCATAATGGTGGAAATTCACACACGTGAAGGGTATTTCTTCATAGTCTATGGTTATATGGAAAAATTCTACTCATATTTTATTTTCCATAGTGTATGCCAGTTATTTGTTGTCACCAAACCCACAAGTATCCAAACGTTTTAAAATACCTTGCATTATGGAAAGATGAATTGGTTTCATAGTATATGTGAAGAACAATCCCTATTTACTCAGACACTTCCTTTGACAATAAGTTCAATAAAGAGTATTATAGTTCTAACCCATACTAGGAGGATATGCACTCGAGCAGACCCCTCATCGAATTTAACATGCCATTTTTTCAAAAAGTATGTTTATGAGTGCTAGTTCAAAAGTTTATAAAGGATTTTATCAACCTATATCATAATTCTAAATACCAATACCAATTCATAATTTTCCATATTCATAATACATCGAATATATCAAACCATGGAATTGAAGTTGAATTTGGTCTTGTCCGTTAAACATTGCCAAACATCCTTCTACCTAGAAACTAACCTACAAGTTCCAATTCTTCCAATTCCATGATTTCATTAATCCAGGTATTTGCATAAAAATTTAGGTTGAGAGGGTCCTGTAGTTTTTTAATACACTTACATATATTTTTTTTAATATCATCTTCAAAAATTTGTGAACCCAAACCCCCTACATCAATGGTTGAGGATCCACTTAGATGTTTAATTTCCAATAATTCTCCAATAAGCCCTACCTCCATTTAAACTTATTTTCTTCCATATGATCTATAGCAAGGGATTTCAAAGGATCTATAAGAATTAATAGGAATAATAATGATATCAAGGAAATCTTGTAGTCAAGTTAAATTCATTTCATTGTATGTCCTAAGATTTAACTACTAAGGATCTATGTGATCTATTATAGCATACTTCATAGGTAGTATGCTTACATTGATTTCAATATCCTTGATATAGTCATCAACTAGTCCCATCCTTCCTCTATTCAAGCTTCCATCCTAGAACCCTACTTAGATATAAACCAAGCCAACTACCCAATGATAGTCATTGTTTCATTCTCTAATGGGTGTGACCCTAGGTGAAACATCCCCCCTAGATATAATGAGTTGCTAGTTCAGATGAAAGGTGGTTTTTTCCAAATCTATTAACACTCCAGTGGGTCATTCAAATAATCTAGACATTCTTCATCCATGCGTAATGAAAAATTCCATGTGTACAGGATAATTTGAGATATGTTCTAGTTATGATCTTTGAAATTTCATTTTATACAATGTGAATCATTTATTTCTTCAATATAGACTACTACTCTCAACTATTGAGACGATCGTATATTCATTATGTGCTAGCTATGTGTCATGGAAAATATATATAGAAAGCACCTATTGGGGTCCATTTTTTTCAATGCAACCTTCAATGCCTAAATCCTATTTCACTTAGGCTGCATACAAACTATTTGTGGGGATGGTATATCTAATATATTTTGGGAAAACTATCTAAGAATATAAAATATTTTTTCCTATACACATAGTTATGAAGAAAATAATATGCACAATAATCGAAATCAAGTATTCTTTGACAATGTGTACATGTACACCATTTAATTATGTTTTGTTTGATGTTGTAGGATAGTTTTTATCCTTACTGGCCTCTTTCCACTTCCACACAACTTCAATACATGTGTCATTTTCCACATTGGCAACTTAAGAAACTTGACTAGTGGGGGTGGCATAGGAAGGAATAATTATATAAACATTTGTGGTCGGGGTCTTTTGTCGCAAGAGTGAGAAAAAGAGAGTCCCTTAACTACCATAGTAAGCCAACAAAGAAGAACATAAATGTGGTTATCAATTTAGTGAACCTACAAATAAGAAATCAAAATACAAAACAAGTGAAGAACAAACAACAATAAGAGCCAAACCAAACAACTATAAGAAAATGATGCATGAAATTGAAAAAATGGAATGGTTACCCAATAGAAATGAATATTTGAATTGAGTGCACCAAGAGGATAAATATGGGACTATGAATTCCATATTCCTCCTAAGGGAGGGATTTTTTATCCCTCTAAAACTAGAGCTATCATTCTCCAATGATGAGTTTACAATGATGAAAATTTGCTAACGGTTAGCTTCACAAGAGGTGTAAATCTTGCACAATGCTACACTTTCTCAACCTATGGGTCAAGGGAAAGATGGATTTTTCCAAGAGATTTTGAACAACATAATAATGCTATGGATTTGTTCTTTTCTTTGCATACAATGACCTTCTATTTATAGGAGGATGACAAGATATTTTGTAACTAGTTTACAATGTGAATGGGTAGGTCTTTGAAGGTACCTCCAATTCTTATAGTGATCGCAAGGAGAAATTTTAGGGATATTTTTGGGTATGGTTGATATCCACTTCATCCCAGAAGTGGTTGAGGCCCGACCAAAATAATAAATGGATCATTTCTACATACATGCGGTTTTGTCGATTTCTAGTTGTGTGGGGCATGCACTATGTGCATCGTACACTATTTCAGCTCGCATGAATGAGAACATACTGTCTCTGTTGAATGTGCATGGAGTTTTAGGACCATTTTACATAGTTTTTTTTTTTTTTCTTGCCAAACTGAATGTCATCATCCTATAATTATTGGTAGTATGTTGTACTTGTGATTCCTTATTTTTTATTCCATTTTATGCATTTGTATGAGCAATGTTTTGGTGATAACATATGCCCCTTGATGTGTGATTTTAGGAGCATACGTATAGCCGAAATACATCAGTTTTTCTTTCTGCTCAAATTGTTGTAATAATATGAGAGTTGTAGCTTTCGTTTAAGAGGGACGGTAAGAGTGTCTCATAAGAGGAAGAGGGGATTTGAGGTAGTGTAAAACATTCTCCAAAACCTGAGATGTAAAGCTGTATATTTGTACAAACAAGGTGGGCATGCTGCATGTTTGTGTCATGAAACCAATATAATA
>JASDQU010438969.1:32881-51304 GCA_032191745.1 Picea mariana | reverse complement strand
CAAGGATTCTAAGGGATTTTTATCTTGAATTTTCTCTTAATCCTTTATTTCCATGCTTGGATTTGTAGAGGTCCCTACCTAGACATTTTCATATGCTAATGTGTGTTCAATCCCAGGAATAAATATCAGGGTCCAAAACTTTGGGGACCATTTTGAGGGCCTAAACGTCATTTTTTCATGAGCGGGAACCTCAATGATAGCCAAAGGCTCTGATTGAGCCCCCTAATTGAAGCTCCTCCTTTCGGGATTCAAGCCACCGAGAACTCATCCCCTGAGATCTAGATCATATGCATGATTTTTTTTGTTTTTTCATTTCATAGAGATTGGGAAAAACTTCACTCATTGATTTCATAACTTGCATTCTATCTCTAAACACGAAGTCCAAAAAATAAAAAATTGAGATGATTTTATTTTATTTGGATAAAGAGGTCATAAGAAAATACATGAATGTGGAAACAAATCCTTATTATCACTAATTGCATCATAACAGAACTCCTTGTTATGGATTGTGATTAAAGAATGATTTTCTTCTTCCTAAGTTGTATCTCGAGGGAAACCATTGGACACTTTTCTCACCAATTTCTCCTTCCCTATTGGATTACGGGATGTTCCCTTTTATTCCTCCTCCAAAAATTTCTTCTAGTTCCTCTGAGCGCAAATATTCCTCTAAGTTGGATAGTTATAGTCAGTTATTTGGTTACCATAATGGTGGAAATTCACACACGTGAAGGGTATTTCTTCATAGTCTATGGTTATATGGAAAAATTCTACTCATATTTTATTTTCCATAGTGTATGCTAGTTATTTGTTGTCACCAAACCCACAAGTATCCAAACATTTTAAAATACCTTGCATTATGGAAAGATGAATTGGTTTCATAGTATATGTGAAGAACAATCCCTATTTACTCAGACACTTCCTTTGACAATAAGTTCAATAAAGAGTATTATAGTTCTAACCCATACTAGGAGAATATGCACTCGAGCAGACCCCTCATCGAATTTAACATGCCATTTTTTCAAAAAGTATGTTTGTGAGTGCTAGTTCAAAAGTTTATAAAGGATTTTATCAACCTATATCATAATTCTAAATACCAATACCAATTCATAATTTTCCATATTCATAATACATCGAATAAATCAAACCATGGAATTGAAGTTGAATTTGGTCTTGTCCTTTAAACATTTCCAAACATCCTTCTACCTAGAAACTAACCTACAAGTTCCAATTCTTCCAATTCCATGATTTCATTAATCCAGGTATTTGCATAAAAATTTAGGTTGAGAGGGTCCTGTAGTTTTTTAATACGCTTGCATATATTTTTTTTAATATCATCTTCAAAAATTTGTGAACCCAACCCCCCTACATCAATGGTTGAGGATCCACTTAGATGTTTAATTTCCAATAATTCTCCAATAAACCCTACCTCCCTTTAAACTTATTTTCTTCCATATGATCTATAGCAAGGGATTTCAAAAAATCTATAAGAATTAATAGAAATAATAATGATATCAAGGAAATCTTGTAGTCAAGTTAAATCTATTTCCTTGTATGTCCTAAGGTTTAACTACTAAGGATTTATGTGATCTATTATAGCATACTTCATAGGTAGTATGCTTACATTGATTTCAATATCCTTGATATAGTCATCAACTAGTCCCATCAACCCTTCCTCTATTCAAGCTTCCATCCTAGAACCCTACTTAGATATAAACCAAGCCAACTACCCAATGATAGTCATTGTTTCATTCTCTAATGGGTGTGACCCTAGGTGAAACATCCCCCCTAGATCTAATGAGTTGCTAGTTCAGATGAAAGGTGGCTTTTTCCAAATCTATTAACACTCAAGTGGGTCATTCAAATAATCTAGACATTCTTCATCCATGCTTAATGAAAAATTCCATGTCTACAGGATAATTTGAGATATGTTCTAGTTATGATATTTGAAATTTCATTTTATACAATGTAAATCATTTATTTCTTCAATATAGACTACTACTCTCAACTATTGAGTCGATCGTATATTCATTATGTGCTAGCTATGTGTCATGGAAAATATATATAGAAAGAACCTATTGGGGTCCATTTTTTTCAATGAACCCTTCAATGCCTAAATCCTCTTTCACTTAGGCTGCATACAAACTATTTTTGGGGATGGTATATCTAATATATTTTGGGAAAACTATCTAAGAATATAAAATATTTTTTCCTATACACATAGTTATGAAGAAAATAATATGCACAATAATGGAAATCAAGTATTCTTTGACAATGTGTACATGTACACCATTTAATTATATTTTGTTTGATGTTGTAGGATAGTTTTTATCCTTACCGGCCTCTTGCCACTTCCACACAACTTCAATACATGTGTCTTTTTCCACATTGGCAACTTAAGAAACTTGACTAGTGGGGGTGGCATAGGAAGGAATAATTATATAAACATTTGTGGTCGGGTTCTTTTGTCGCAAGAGTGAGAAAAAGAGAGTCCCTTAACTACCATAGTAAGCCAACAAAGAAGAACATAAATGTGGTTAGCAATTTAGTGAACCTACAAATAAGAAATCAAAATACAAAACAAGTGAAGAATAAACAACACTAAGAGCCAAACCAAACAACTATAAGAAAATGATGCATGAAATTGAAAAAATGGAATGGTTACCCAATAGAAATGACTATTTAAATTGAGTGCACCAAGAGGATAAATATGGGACTATGAATTCCATATTCCTCCTAAGGGAGGGATTTTTTATCCCTCTAAAACTAGAGCTATCATTCTCCAATGATGAGTTTACAATGATGAAAATTTGCTAAGGGTTAGCTTCACAAGAGGTGTAAATCTTGCACAATGCTACACTTTCTCAACCTATGGGTCAAGGGAAAGATGGATTTTTTCAAGAGAATTTGAACAACATAATAATGCTATGGATTTATTCTTTTCTTTGCATACAATGATCTTCTATTTATAGGAGGATGACAAGATATTTTGTAACTAGTTTACAATGTGAATGGGTAGGTCTTTGAAGGTACCTCCAATCCTTATAGTGATTGCAAGGAGAAATTTTAGGGATATTTTTGGGTATGGTCGATATCCACTTCATCCCAGAAGTGGTTGAGGCCCGACCAAAATAATAAATGGATCATTTCTACATACGTGCGGGTTTGTCGATTTCTAGTTGTGTGGGGCATGCACTATGTGCATCGTACACTATGTCAGCTCACACGAATGAGCACATACTGTCTCTGTTGAATGTGCATGGAGTTTTAGGACCATTTTACATAGTTTTTTTTTTTTTCTTGCCAAACCGAATGTCATCATCCTATAATTATTGGTAGTATGTTGTACTTGTGCTTCCTTCTTTTTTATTCCATTTTATGCATTTGTATGAGCAATGTTTTGGTGATAACATATGCCCCTTGATGTGTGATTTTAGGAGCATACGTATAGCCAAAATACATCAGTTTTTCTTTCTGCTCAAATTGTTGTAATAATATGAGAGTTGTAGCTTTCGTTTAAGAGGGACGATAAGAGTGTCTCATAAGAGGAAGAGGGGATTCGAGGTAGTGTAAAACATTCTCCAAAACCTGAGATGTAAAGCTGTATATTAGTACAAACAAGGTGGGCATGCTGCATGTTTGTGTCATGAAACCAATATAATATGACTATAACTGAAATTTGTTGATGAAGTAGATGTTTGTATCACCTTTGGGGGCATCGATAACTACAAAAAAGGGTTTTATAGAATAAAATGGCTCTGATCCGAGAAATGGAAAATGGTGTAATATGTCAATAAATCAAAGGAATTGATGGCCTAGAAAATTCAGAGGTCACCAACGAGTACTATAAACTGTAACGGTCGCATAGTAAGACCCGCCATAAAATGAAATTTTGTTGAAGTTGAATGTTATGGGGGTCAACAACATCAAAAATAAATGATGAATCTTTTTGTGTCATTCAAGACTACTCATTAATAGTGGAATGAGAGATAGTATACTACCATCTTCATGGAAACTAGTGCTAATGTCGATAGGGAAGGGGGCTGTCTACAAGAAGAAAAGGGCTCTTGACATCGATTTGATAAAAATGGTATCAAGAACAACATTAGTGAAGGTGAAGGGGTTGGTCATCATGAACAATGGCTGGGATATATGGAATATTAAGAATGAACCTTTGTTCGGGGTGTTTATGGATGAAAGTAACCATAAAACATGATCTTGTGTGAAAGGCACGGCCAGATATGGGGTAAACTGTGATAAATGGGTGAGAATATTAGGATATGTACATTAGGTCAAAATATGGATGTAGGGGACATGGATTTATATGGTCGTTAGAAGTTTGTACAAGGTACAAATATATTACAGATATGGGGATGGAAGTAAGGTACTCCAAACAAGAGTGACATCGGTTGCTATGTGCCAAGGAAAACGTCATTGGATTCAACGACAAAAAATATATTGCATGTATGGAAAATATTTTATAAAAAATAAGTAATGAATCATAAAATTGATTGAATAGTTAAAAAAATGGGTTCCCTATTGGAATATGGATTGGCCTTGTGTAGGATCAAGTGGATGAAGATTGAGGGTGGGGCCCCTATTGGTTAGTTTTTGTACTGGGTAGGTGAATCGATGGAATGATTGAAGATGGGAAAATGATTGTGTAAGGGGTGACGGGTTCATGAAAATGCAGTTTTGAATTCATTGTAACCATAAATATGAGGTGTGATTATCAAGGTGGATATCAGTGACCACCCACCTTTTCCAATTGGCTCAAAACAATTATCTAGCAATTTTGGCAATTCACTATTTTTAGCAATTTTTAACTTCTGTGGCCAGATTGAGGGACTAAACGATGTTTTTTCATGATCATGAACCTTAGTGATAGTCATAGGCTCTTACTGAGACCCATAAATGAACTAAATTACCCCAACGGGGCCCACATAAATTTTGGCACTTCATCTCCTATGGTTAGGTTTTTGGATGTCCAAGGCTTTGGAATTCATCTTTATTATAAAAAGGCCTTCAAATCGTCATTGTACTCATATTATTGAGAATGGGCCTAGTTGTCACATATATTATAAGAGATAAGCTTCCACCATTCTAGCAATCTTATTTTCAGTCTGCATTTTACATTTTTCAACATATTTTTTATTTAATAGAAGTCATGTTTTACTGTATCTCTGTTATTGTTCAATGTGTCTCTATGTTAACATTTTAAATATGTGATTTCATTTGGTTCCGCTTATAAATATAGATCAGTGGTATCATAGCTCTGATCCTTGTCATTTTTTAATGCATGTCCCCGATGCGGTCAAGGTATTGAGAGTTAGATCTCGATCTTTTTTCTCTTAAGGACAAATTCTCTCACAGACCCAAGAAACCACCCATGGCGATCAAAAAGAAAGAAGATGGGACAATAGATAATTTCAAAAATTTTCTCGAGGAAGATCTTGAGTGATAGAGGAACAGGATGATAGACAATTTCGCACAAATCCTTGGACGCTTGCCAACAAGCGACACATCCACCTCAAGCGAAAGAACCACCTGCTTCAAGGTATAGATCAATTTTGATATTCCTATATTTGAAGGTCAAATAGATGCGAATGCCATAGATAAATGGTTAAACCTTATAGAAGGGTATTATTTTTTCCACAGCCTTTCCAATAGAGAAAATATTATATTTTCTCTCTTGAAGTTTGTCCCTCATGTCAAAGATTGGTCAGAGACTTTCTATGAGAAAAATGAAACAAAAAGATCCACATTATTTTTAGTTCCACCCACTTGGGATTCCTTCACGGATGCTATTAAGGAACAATACTACATTGTTGGAACTTATGACGACTTGTATACAAGATGGAGCACACTGCAGCAGGAAAGAGACCAAACAATCCCAGATTTAAGCAATTCCTTTCATACATTGCGCACCAAGTTGGGTATCAAAGACTCCGAGTGACATCTAGTGCTCAAGTATTATGATGATATGCATAGACACATCCTGAAATAAATGGCTTTTTTAGACATCTCGTCCTTAGGCATGGCGTATCGATATGCCCTCAAAATCGAGCAGAATCTTAAACAAAAGACGTGGCAGTTTGGGTCTAGGAACCCCACACAGCAAAAGTAGGGAAAGGGAAGCCTTAACCCAAAAAACAAAGGATATATAAAATATGGGAAACCTCATGACAACCAATCCAAGCTGCAAGAAAAGAAGGACAATGGAAAGAAGAATAAAGATACCGAGAAGTGGTGTGACTTTCATAAGATCCCTTGGAATAACATTATTGCTTTCCTGTCAAAGAAGTCATTAGTGACTGAAGTAAAATCCTATAAATCAGATGTTGGTTTTTAATCTGAGTTAGAATGAGAGAAGGGGAGACATATCATTGACACAGAAACCAGTTCCACTGGTTGTACCACCAAGATCTATGCCAGTGAACTTGATGAGCCAATGGAAGGTGAGCGCCTCTTTCATTCATAGATGTGGGTGAAAGGAACTCTAGTACACTTCATCGTTGATAGAAGTAGCCAAAAGAACCTCATCTCAACAGAGATAATCAAGGGGATAGCCCTACCAACAATTCTTCACCCACATCCCTACACCATTAGATGGCTTCGTTAAGGAAGCAATCTTCCCATAAACCAATAGCGTCTCCTGTCGTATGACATCAATCCATTCAAAGATGAGGTATTGTGTGGTGTTGCTCTGATTGAAGTTTGTGATGTTCTTTTCGACCAACCTTATTTATGGAAACTTCATATTGTATATGAGTCTAGGATTCTAAGTGTTATTATTACTTTGAACATGAAATTGTACAGGATACTCGAGGTAGTCCCACCTAGTGTTATTTCCTTGATCTCTTCCAAGCAATGGAGGAAGGTTATTTGTCATAACGATAAGTTTGTATTCTTCATGATTCACTCTCAGAGTGAGCGAAAGGTTTTAGCCACATCCATGGCCTCCGTGGCCAACCTACCCATGAAGCAAAATAAATTGGATAAGGTTGTGGAAGAATACAAATAAATCTTCTCATCACCTAGTCGACTACCTCTGCATTGTCAGGTCAATCATGCCATTGATCTTACCCTCGATGCTCTTCTATGAAATGGGACTATCTATCATCACTCTCTACTAGAAAATGAGTATATAAAGCATTAGATCCAAGAACTACTCCAAAAGGGGAACATTCGACCCATCTCATCACCTTGTGGAAGCCCAATCATGTTGGTGCAAAATAAATATGGGACATGGCGACTCTACATTGATTAAAAATCCCTAAACAAAATCACAGTCAAGAACCAATACTCGATTCCCTGAATCAACAATATTCTGGATCAACTCAAGGGGTCCAAATACTTTGGTAGGATTTATCTGAAGTATAGCTACCATCAAGTCCCCATAAAACAAACATATGTATGTAAAAATGCCTTGAAGTCAAAATAAGGTATTTTTGAATGGTTGGTCATGCCTTTTGGTTTGACGAATGCCCCAACAACTTTCATGAGGTTGATGGAAAATATTTTGTGGCCTTTCACTAATTAGTTTTTGATGGTGTGTCTAGATGACATGCTCATCTACAACAAGACTTGGGCAGAACACTTGCAATATATTCCAGAGGTTATGCACACTCTACGACAGCACAAGCTATATTCCAACATGGACAAATGCTCCTTCGACATGGACAAGGTCTAGTACCTAGGACACATTGTTGATGCACATGGTGTACATGTTGATCCAACCAAGATCCAAGTATTCCATGTTTGGCCACCCCCAAACACACTCACTAAGCTTCAGAGCTTCTTAGGCCTACTAATTTCTATCGCAAGTTCCTGTTGGGATTCTCCCATATTGCATGGGCCCTCGGTCAAATAACCAGAGGTGGTGGTAAGGAATTTTTTTGGGGGCAGTTGTCCCAACAGAAAGTGTTTGATGATCTAAAGCAGCGCTTGTGTTCAGCACGAGTACTCTTATTACTTGACCTGCAATAACCCTTTGATATTGTGGAAAATGCTTCCGACTATGTTGTGGGTGCATTCCTCACTTATCAGGGCCACTCCATGGCATATGATATCGATACACTATCATATGTCGTACGTAAGTACCTGGATTACAACAAAGAAATGTAATCCATTGTGAAATCCTACTTCCAATGGAGAAATTACATTCTCGGGAAGGAGATAGTCATCCAAACTAATCGTAAGTCATTCCAGTTCATGCAAACACAAGGAAAATTACATAATTACCACCATCAGAAGTCATCCACATATTTACAGTAGTTCCACCTCAACATCAAGTATAAATAGGAAGTACCAACCAAATCAATGATTTCCTCAGTCGACCTTTAGTTGTGACACTCATCGCATTGCTAGACTCTTATAGTCACGAGACATCGAGGTGGCCCCACCTCTATGAGATAGATACCAACTTCACCAACACCTACCATATGTTGGGTGCCAACACCGTTCTCAATAATCTCGATATTCAAGATGGTATGTTGTGACAACTAGGCCATCTATGTGTTCCATCAAGCGAACGAGAGAAGATGATTTGGGAATCCCAATACAGTCAGGTGGTAGGACACTTCATCATGGAAAAGAAAATGGCAATGTTGCAACAACATTTCTAGTGGATGAAACTTCGACGGGATGTCATGAAGTATATTTGGTCCTGCATTGCCTGCATTATTGCCAGACCGACCATCAAGAAACAAGGCTTGTACACTCCTTTGCCTATTCCTGACATTCCCTAGGAATCCATATCAATGGACTACATGTAGATCCTCCCTTCCACCAGGTGGGGAAATTACTATTTTTTTGTTTTTTTTGATCATTTTTCCAAGATGGTGATTTTGGCCTCCTACAAGAAGAGTATCATAGTGGAGGACACTGCCAAGATTTTATTTCAACAAGTGTGGGTACACCTTGGGATCCCATGAACCATTATCTCAAATTTGGACAATAGGTTCCTCAACACATTCTGATAGAGAATCTATGAACTACTGGACACCAAGCTCACCAAGTCCACTATCTTCCATCCCTAGATGGAAGGCCAAACCAAGGTCGTCAACCAAATGATCGTGCACATCCTACACATGTACAATTCCAAGCACCCTCACACCTGGGATGAGAGTATTTCCTATTTTAAGAACAACTACAACAGATCCATACATAGCTCAACCGGAAACAACCCCTTTCCGGTGGGGTTGGGATTTCAACCATTGGGTCCCATGGGTGTTGCATTACCCCTTGTGGCCACCCAAGTAGACTCCTCGCATGCTCCAAATGAAGCTGGAAAATCCACTTGATTCATTCAGTGGAACCAACACATATGCCAAGAGGTCCATGATATTTTACATAATTCCAATGCCAAGTACAAGCAGTTCCATGATGAACACACAGTGCTACACCAGGTTTGGCTTGGAGACAAAGTTTGGTTTCACTTGCAGAAAGAATGAATTACATGGCCTCATTGGAGTCTTCTTCCACTATATTATGGGCCTTACACCATTACCAATTCTTTGGGTGACAATACTTTTGATCTCAACCTAACCCCCTTCCTTGGCTTGCACCAAGTGTTCAATATGGACCTCCTTTGATCTTATTTTCCACCATTATTGGACACCTCAGAGATAAAAGAACAATTGAAACGAATAAATAGAAAACCTGAATACATGGAACAAGAATCCACTAATTATATAGTGTACACACAGATCAATGTAACTTTCTAGTAGATTATCCATCTTTATCGGGTTGTCAAGCCAAAGCAGCTCCTGCACCAAGGCAAGTGGCTCACTAGTGGCCAAATTCAGAAAAAAGGTTTCCTCATATGATGGGAGAAATCAAAGAAATTGATACAATTTATTAATAAGGGGTAGTATTGATCTAGGTGGATATCATTGGACACAGACCTTTTCCAGCTGGCTCAAAACAATTTTCTGGCAGTTTTGGAAATTTACTATTTTTAGCAGTTTTAACTTCTGGGGCTAGTTTGAGGGACTAAACAATGTTTTTTTTCACAATATGGATCCTAAATGACAGAAAAATGATTTTATTGATCCCTCTAAATGAATATATTCTTCAATACCTTTCCAACGAGCTATCATGCACCCTAAATGAAGATTGTATGCAAAAGTCACAACACCGGGAAGTTAATGTACTAACTTACCCCAATGGGGCCCACATGAATTTTGGCGCTTCATCTACTAGGGTTAGGTTTTTGAATGTATATGGTTTTGGAATTCATATTTATTTTAAAAATTCCTTCATATCATCATTGTACTAATCTTCTTTTGAATTAGTGTAGTCGTCACATCTCTTCTTAGAGATAAGATATCACCATTCTAGCAAGGTTGTTTGCAGTCTACATTTTACAGTTTTCACCATATTTATTACTCAATAGAAGTCAATTTTTCTTGTATATTTTTTATTGTTCATTGTGAATCTATGCTAATGTTATAAATCTATGGTTTCATTTTATTCCACTCGTAAATCAGGATCATGTGAGTTCATAATGGGGTGGTTAGCATGATGATGAGGAAGAAGTATGAGGTTCTTAATTTAGGGTGTAACACTAACAAGAATCCCAATCCTTAATGGATAAAAAAAATTGAGTGGCAATATTCCAAGGGGTAAATATATGTGGGATAATTCATGGGGTTGAGAATTCTACCATTTGATAGTACCTAAATGCAATGGAGGTGATGATACCACAGAGTCGAGTGTGGGGATCCAGAGGATAAATGTCAAGAGGTATAAATGGGATATGCATTTGTTTGGAAGGGGCATGAGTGTATGCCAATTTTGAATATATACCTAGAAGTTCCATATGGTGGAAAATAATTAAAGTGTGAAGGAGGCCACGAATGAGTACCTGCCCTTACAAAAACAAATAACTGTCGTGAAACATATCTGAAGATGAGGCACATATGACAATTATTTGAGAATTACAATGTCTAAGGATGATGTGTACCTGTGTTTGGGTGCGAAGAGGGGCCCACATGGCTCAACAATGAAATGAGTGAGTGATGGTACCATTTTAAATATGACCAGTTAAGGATCATGGTGGTGCAAATGGTGTGGAAAATGGATCTTTTGTGCTCTAAAACAAAGGTGATGAAGTTTTGCAAACGTGGCGTATATATGGGGTTGGGGCACACAATGCCACTCATTTGTACTTGTTGATGTGGAGGTCTACTAGGGGATCTTTGATACTATTTGGAGTGGTACAAGATCCCACATACTCGGATTCATCCTACGTTAGAGTTGGGTAAGCTGTCAAAACTTTCTGCATAGGTTAGGTATTTTTTCAGTACGTTGGGGGTCGTATGACCAATTTGATGACTAGGTAGAGAAGGTTGCGTGGGAGAAGTATTGGTTCTCATGTGCATGAGTGTGGATTTTATAGATACATCTATGTATGAAGTACACAACTGTGTCAATATTGTGCACACACATGTGCACGGAGATCAGGGTTTCACCTGTGCAGTTAAAGTGGGAGATGTGCGCAACTTAACCCCTGAAATTCATTCATATGTTCCTAACTATGAGAGGTTAGGCTACACACATGTGCACTAATTTTCAGTGGACATTCATGATATGATTTCGCTTTGTCTAATGAAAAATCATGTGAATGTGTGTGACCCTAGAGGGTATAGTCACACAAAAGTGCGTGACTGTTAAGGGAAAAAATATACAGTGTAAAATGTTGATTTTTGAAACGAATGATTTTTCTTGATTCACTTCGGAGGATGGTGGGTGATGATGCTTAGATCCGGTGCCATTTGGTTCGAGTTGGTTTGTTGCAATTTTTTGACTGCTCATTGTTGCAATCGCATGTTGCACAATTGGATTTTATTATTTGGATGTGGTGGCCCGAGAGACAACTCTTTGAGGTGAGGGGGTGTGACCTACACATTATAGAAGATATTGAAATGTATTTCCTTACTGGGCTCCCTTTTCAAGATATCGAGATGCTCACACATCCTAGGATTTCACCGTTGGTGATGGTAGGAGTGATGGCCAAGAGGCACTTCTCGGTGATGGAAGTTATGAGTGGTGGCTCGATTAGTATAGTTCTGACTGACTCTCTAGAGTCATAGGTGTTCTATGCAATGATCAAGCAGATTTTTGGGTCTTTGGGGACTCCACGCATCTCACGGGCAATGATGGTTATTATAGAGTGACCCATGGAAGGTCGTATATACAATTGGGAATGTGTGATCTGGGCTTGTTTGGTGGCATAGTTGGATAGGTGTGTTGTTGCGAGAGGCTGTGAGTTTTCATTTGGGTCTATAATATGTGCCTTCATGTTTGAGAGGGGGGTCTTATTACTCTTGCAATCGATTTTAGACCCTCCCTCTATGTGAGATCCTATATTGATGAGATGGGGGCATTTTCTTCCTCGCCAAGGTGGTGGCGATGTTGGAAATTATTTTAGGCCTCTTTTTGAGGGGTCTCGTGGCATACCCCACATGTGTTTTAGATTTTATGTATCACAACATAAAATTTCGACACGACCTGAATGTGCATCTACCTTTGGGTGAGCTATGGATGAGTGAGGTGAGTTTTTTGAATTTCAATATGTTTTTGTACTCTTTGATGTGTATGCTTGTATATCCAGGGCACTAATATAGGTTTGTGTTTTGTTGATGCATATGTTGGACCCAGTGGTATAGAGGACGATATCTCATAGGAGACAGAGGATGAGCATGTAGAAGAGGGGAGGGCAAGGAGGCATCATCGATATGGTCATTTGGGAGTAGGACCCTCACAAGATATGAGGGATGGACATAGTCATGCACATGCGATGGAGGGTTTGGCGGTACTGGTCCATGAGTTTGAGGATTTGCAAAGGTGCTTGGAGATTGTATTGGATGGATTGCATGAGGATCTCTGACTACGAGTTAGAGACGAGTGGATATTGGAGCAGTGTATCAGAGGGGAGATTCATTAGTGGTCTTTGGTTTGGAAGGCGATAGTAGCAGGGGATTACATGATGGGTCAGATTCCAGCCAAAGACCCGCGTTAAGGGAGAGAACCCCCTATGGATGGAGAGGGACCTCAGTAAGAGTAACCATAGGTGGCTTGTGTATTTTGTATGGACATGTCCCTATTGTGTATGATGGATAGGATTTGATGAACTCCAATTTTGTACGTATTGAGGGAACTTTGGTATGGGTATCCTAGCCATGGAACTAAGACACTTTGTATATCTGTATCGGAAATATGTTTTGGATTGTTGATCTATATATATGAGTAGACCATTTCATGAGTATGCTTATGATTTGTTTGGTAAACGTGTGTGATGTTTATGATTATTTACTTGTTTTATGGATGATGAATAATGTTTAAATTCATGTTAATGTGATATGCCAATCTAGGACTGGATTATCCATATGATCTACAAATTGGTTTATGCTCTTAGGGATATGAGTAAATGTGATTGATTCAAAATTGTGTGATAGAAGCATGAATTGAAAGTACTAGTGGTATAAGCATGTATCATGGACATGATACATATTTTTCAACTACACGATGATGAGATGGAAATCTAAGAGGATTCTTAAGTGACAGATAGGGAGGTGGTTGGCCTCTCATAGGAGTCCAATGATAGAAGTGTATTCAACTTGGCTTTTAGTGGCATGCCCAAGGAATACACTGTTGGAGTGAAGTAGTAAATGATTCAGGGTGTAAATGCCCCAAACTTGCAAAGTGAGATTCTAAGTCCAACGACTGGCACCATCACCATACCCGATGTGGTAAGCGAATGTAGGATTTGTTAACACAAGGAGTTGTTCTTAGACTTCTTTAAGAAAAACCCCAGTACCCATTTCAAATTTAACAGTGAATGTTTAAATAAGGTTTAGTAGGTAGATCAAAAATACTAAAGAGAAAGGGAATGGGAAGTAAGCTACAGATTAGTATGCTACACCATTGGGCATGGAGTCGGGTAAACACTTTATGGATTGAAGACACTTGAGATGCACATCGAACAATAAGATTGTATGGTGATGAAAGAAGAATGGAGGAGAAAAACATAAATAATAACATCCACCAGGAAGGGATCTTATCTACAAAAAATCAATGTAAGGTACTTGAATAAAAATAATGACTTATAGGCAATTACAACAGATGCCATGTTGCTCATGAATCTACAAATCAGAAGAAATCCTTGACCCTCAATGACTAGAATTTATTTCAATTAAGAAGAAGAAATGAAACAAAAAATTTAACACTCTAATAATACATATCTTATGAGTGTTCAATAACTAAGAGGAATCCATACACCAATTCCCTTAGGCTTACAAATGAGCACACACAGGGAAACTGCTTTCTCTAGATCTCTCTTGCCTCTCTTGAGTCATGGACTCAACCCATTCCTCAACAACAAAACTAATATCTATAGTGTATCATTACTTCCTACTCTAAAGAGGTAGAATACCAAGTGTTTGCATTGGATTCCATTTTCTCTAGGAGTTGTTACAACAAGATGAAACATAAAATCCACCTAGCCCCTATTTTTTGGATCTTGTCTATTGTGATAAATGCCTTTTGAAACAGGTCATTCTGATTGATATGGTGATATAAAACATGTCCCTAATGTCCAACTACCTCCTGGGGAACCATTAGAACCCCATCACAAAGGTGGAAGCCCTCCTACAACTCAGATTTATCAGACTGTTAGAGTTTGCAATGCAATTTCAAGATTCGTTACAAACTTTTTGTAGGTGATTATTTCAATTGTTATCCCAAATGACGAACTAGATTGGGATGATTTTTTATTCAGAAAATAAACTATATTATCATTCATCTCCACAATAAATTTCATAAGAACCCGTATCAGAATTTAAAATCTATGATTAAAATATGACTTTTGTGTACTAACTCGCTACAAACTGTCCCAAAACTACAAGTTCACAACACCTTTGATAGCACGCACTGCGAACTTTCCTGTAGGTGCATTTTTACATTAAAAATTTATTTCAACTTTTAAAAATTGCAAAAAAGGTTGGTAAACCTTTTAGAACCTGCGATAATCACTGAAAACAATATGATACCCCTTTACACGTTTCCAAAGCATAATGATATGTGATTAGTGCATGATGTACTTTCTTGATTCGCTAAAAACTTTTAGGTGAGTTTGCAACATGTTTACATCAAACATGATTTGACTCTCAAATGGTTAAATATGACATAAGGAACCTATGTACACCCCTATACATCCTATGTGCTAATAGGATTAATCTATCAAAACAAGCACATGATATTAGGCCCATGGCATGGTAAGGCAAGGTGGTTAACAAAGGCTAAAAACACTAGGAAAATGCAAGAAAAACCTAAGGTAGAGTAGCTACACTTAAGAGTATAAATTTTTTAGTTATAACATGTTGACAGGGTCCTTGAGTGTGGCTTCTTTAGGATGAGACATAATGTAGGCGCCTTTGGTGAGGCAATGGAGAATAATATAGGGACCTTGCCAAAGAGATTTATATTTTCCATGGCCTAAAGTGTCATGTGTGATATCATAGGCCAATAAAAGGTATCCTTCAGTGAACGATTGAAGGTGAAATTGACGGTCGAGGATAGATTTGGACCATTTCTTGCCAGGTTCATTGTTTTGTAGAGAGGATTGTCAATTCTCATTGAGAGATTCGATAATGAGCAATCATTTCTCAATGGGCGTTGTATCTGGGAGGATCTTGATTGCGGTGCATAGAGTAGGTATTTCTCTTCTATGGGGAGGAAATATTCCACCCCATGAACGAGATGGAAAGGTGTGAAACCGGTGGTAGTGTTTTACTACAATGCAATATACCCATAAGGTAGAGAAAAACATGTGATGCCAGTTGGTCTTATGTTTTTATATCATTCACTGCAGCATTGTTTTAAGAAATTTATTGACTACTTCGACTTTCCCATTGGATTTTTGGTAGTAGGGGATGCAAATTCGTCAGTAAATCCCAGTTTGTAGGAGAGTTCAACGAACACTTCATTCTCAAAAAACATTTCATGGCCGGACACCAGCTAGAGTGGGACTCTAAAAAGGGAAATGACGTGATTGAAGAATAAACAAGAAGTTGTGTCTTATGTATTGTTGAAAGTGGGCATGGATTCTTCCCATTTGGTAAAGTAGTTGAAAAACCCACAATATACTTGTTCCGATTGTTGGAAGGGGGGTTACAATTCTTGAAATCAATTCCCCACTTATAGAAGGGGTCGAAAATGATGACTGGATGGAGAAGTGAAGGTGGTTCTCATGTTCTGTGTATGTATAACTAACATGTGTCGCAATGTTTGACTGCATGGATGTAGTCATGAAATAGGGTGGGCCAAAAGTACCCAGCACGAACTATTTTTTGTGCAGAGGATATGCCAGAAAGGTGACCTCCACATGCTCCACTGTGACAATCATTTAACACTTTATATTCTTCCTCAATGGTGAGATATCGTTGAATAATGGTGTCAGTGGCCCTCCAGTATAACACTTCACCTATGAGGATATGGTACGAAGCTTGGTGACAAATTTGGTGACGGTCATCTTGGGAGAGGTGAGGGACAAATTTTTGCATTCAAAGATATACAAGGATATCTCTATACCATGGGTCATAAGATGAAATGAGGAATAAGTATTCATTTGGGAATTTTTCATTGATAGTGGTGTCAAATGAGTTGGATATTAAATCGACCATGAGTTTGGCTAAGACGAGGCATTTTTTTATTTTGGGAGTAGTTAAATCTAGATTGTATTATTGGAGGATGATGATCCCACGGGATAATTTTCCATTGATCTGGTGGCAACTGAGAAAATAGCGCTTAGGGTAGGAATGAACCACTACTGTGGTAGTGCGAAGTAGGATGTAGTGATGAAACTTATGAACGAAGAGGTTGATGGTGAGGGGAAATGATGGCTAGTCATTTCCTACTTGGAAAAACACTCTAGAAACTAAAAACTCAAAGGTAGACAAGTATAGGATATAATCCTTATCATAGTTTGGGGAGCTAATAAAGGGTTGTTTGTTGAGTGATTCTTTGAGATATTAAAATGCATGTTGGGAATTTTAGTACCATAGTCGGGAATTTGAGTGATTCTTTGACGTTCCTTTTTTGGAATGGAACTTCAATTCAAAGGAAGCGTAAGAATTCGTGGGAAAAAATGGTATAGTCGGGAACAAAAAATTGTAGGAAATTAGCTTTTCCCTAGAGCGTTTGCAATAGACATAGGTTCTTAGGGGGAGGGATCTCATTAATTCTCTGGACATTGAGAGGGTCGATGATGATACCTTGTTGGGAGATGATAATCCCAACACGCGACCTATAGTGATGAAAAATACACATTTAAGGGGGTTTAGTTGAATGTTGTATTTTTGGCATCCTTCAAAGATGATCTATAAATACTCGATGTGTGATGACCAATTTTTGGAATGATCATTCATATCATCAAAATAGGAAATAATAATGTGATCCAACTCATGAAAGGAATGTCTCATGGCACCTTGGAAGATGGCTTCAACATTTTTGAGTCCACGGGGCATGAATCGATATGTGAATATTCCCTAGGGGGTTGTCAATGTGGTTTTGTATTGGTCTGCATGGCGTATTTGAATTTGGTTATAACCAGAAAACCCATCCATGAGTGAAAGGAATTCATGACTGACACATTCATAGATCACTTGGTCAATGAACTGGGTATGGAAGTTGTCTTTGGGACGGGCTTGATTGAGCTCAAAAAAATTGGTGCACACCCTAATAATACCTTATTTTTTATTGACGAAAACTAGATTTGGAACCCATGATGTGTACACTATCAGGTATATGAATCGAGAAAAACATAGTCTATATATTTCATATTTGATGGCCAAGGTTTTGTAAGGGTGAAGTGGTCGTTTCTTTTGGAGGATGGGGGAAATATTGTGCCATGTGTTGATGCAACGTTCTACAATGGCGGGGTGTAATACATGCATCGTGGTGTAAGACTTGGTGAAAATATCTTGGAATTGATGGAAAAGGGATTTATATGCTAGGATTTCATCGGGAGATCATGTGACATCAAGGGTGATTTCTTCCATGACATTGGGTTTGACGAAGATGTCAGTTTTAATCATGGGGGAGATATTTTCCATATTTTCTTATTCAAAAGTGTTAGGTGAAAGTATTAGATTTTTTAACCACTATACATGGCCAAGGGGAATGAAATACATAGATTCAATGGCATAGAAAGTGGCATCAAAGTGTGGTTTAAATGTGTTGTGAGCTAGAAAAAAGGATTGGTGGTGAAAGGAATCCCATGGGTAATCTGGTGCACATAGAACTTCCATAATATATTCATCAAAACGAAGGATGAAGGAGTAAAATGAGTCTGTAATTAGTGAGATCGAGGTGTTGGGATTCATGGGAATAATGGATGAGGCATTTATGGACAGAGGCCGG
>JASDQU010438968.1:39079-50750 GCA_032191745.1 Picea mariana | reverse complement strand
GAAGGAAGCTACAACTCCCCGAATTCTTTGGATCCAAGATGAAGGAGGCTATAACCCCCTAATTATCAGGCTCCAACCTAAAGGAAGATACAACTCCCTATGTTCTCCAACACCAATCGGAAGGAGGATACAACTCCCTTTCCTTTCCCTATGATGCCTTCTTGAAATATAAGTGTAGACCAAACTATCACTACCACAATCACTACCACTATCAATGCCACTGTCATTATCACTTCCACTGTCACATCAACTTGTAACCTGTCAATCTGTTACTGTATCCAACCTATCACTATCACCAAACTGTTGTTGAAATTTTGATATTCTAGTTTAACCATAGAAAATTTCACTTCATTATCATCCAACCATAGGCATTATATGCCACCCCCGAGCACACTAACCTTTACTTAGAATAATTTCGGCAAGCCTACTACAGAACCAATAGATAAACCCTAGCCATAAAACTATTGCAACAATAACACAATAACCATACAAAGATAGTGTACCTTACACCAAGAGAAAAATACAAGATAAATGTGAGAAATACTGACAATACTCCATGACAGTTGATGCACTACTCTCTCCAGACTTACGCCTTCTTCTACTACAACTCCTTATATTTGTGCACTAGTTGTTGTTGCAACTGCTCCTAATAATTGTTCCTTTCTTGATGAGTGAGTGAGAGTGAAAAAGAGCTAAGGAGCCACCTTATTTATACTTATTCTTCTAGTGAACATTTCCCACAAGGCCGACCTATATTTTCTGGAAAATATAATTTACTTAGATGTTTCTGGTAGGTATGACTTCTCTTTATGGATTTCTTATTTATTTATTATTGTCCATGGGTTGACTTCTCTTCTAGGGTTTCCACACATTTTTTTAGTGGTTCACTTTCTTTCAGAATATTCTTTGCATATAAGAAAGGTCATCTAGGAGGGAAATATCCTTTTGCAACTACCAAAACATCAACACTCCCTCTTAGTAAGAGAGACATCTTTCACGATGTCTTCATCTAGTAGTCCATTGACTACTCTAGAATAATTTGGTAGCACGCAACTTCTACAATTCCATTGGTAGCTTGAATCATCTGTTACAGTCTCTACAATCAAGTAACACTCAACTACTTCCAATGTGAACTAGTAGTCTCCATGTAAATCAGCTAGTAGCACATAGGTACTACAATTCCATCTAGTAGAACATGACTATGTCGATCCATAATAGGACATAACTATTATCCAGTGGTGCCCAACCACTCCATGTAGCACACAACTACTGTCCAGATACACAGTGTCTCTCTCCTGCAATCAAACCACCATGAAATACAATATTCTCTATGATTATGCAACAATCAGCTAGTGGTACACAACCACTACAATATGCCCTCATCCATAATCATAGTCTTCCACCTCCATGACTATGCAATAATCAACTAGTATCACACAACTACTACAATATTCCCTCAGCCATAGTAAGGATTTATATGAATATGCAGCGATAAACTAATAACACACAACTACTACAATATTCCCTCAACCATATTCATACCTATGATTATGCAGCAATCAAATAGTAACACAGAGTTACTATAACATTCCTTCATCCATAATCATATTCGTTGTCTCTATAACTATGGAACAATCATCTAGTAGCACACAGATACTACAATACACCATCAACCATAGTTATAGTCTCATCCAGTAGCACAAAGTTACTCCCATAGTCTTCATGACTATGCGTGTGATGTTTCTTCTCTCATTAAGTATGATAGTGCATTACCCCCTCAGTCGAAAGATTGATTGAGGGAACCCTTGGCCAGAGGAGTTAGCCGGCATGAGAAGAAACAACACACCTCCCTCTCAATAAGATTTGACATTCTACACCTCGAGTCTTTCCTCTCCCAGTCAAATCAGCATGACTAATAGGAGAAAGACTGTTCTTGGGCCATTCACCACTAGCCAAATCAACATGGCTAATCCTGTGAATGAATGTATCATTATCCCTTGGTCAAACCAACATGACAAATATGGGAGAATGTCTGCCTGATGCTACTCATATGTGGATGTGTACTAGAGCTTCACATCTCCCTTCTACATCGTGTCTCGACTAAAGTCCTGGAAGAAAATTTTGAATCCATGTTGCTTTATGGCTTTCAATACTGGCTTATATATACTCCGAATCTATTTTAATGAGTTCCACTAATGTATTCTCCTTTCTCAACCATGATATCACACAAATTCAAAACTGAAGCAACATCTAGAAGTACTCTTTTGATCCACTACACTCCCTACCCAGACAGATTCTGTATAATCACGTAGCTTTTTCATCTCCATATGAGGAATATCTCAATCCATATCTACTCATACCACATAGGTATCTCAAAAAATGTTGGTTTTCTATCAACTGAAGTACATGTATCAGAATCAAGGTAAAAGGTTCCACATCCTAGTCCTTTTGACTGTATTCCTTCACTGAAACAAAGGGAATCCTCCTAGGAGGTCTCCTATCTCCTCAAAGCATCTGAATAATTTTATCTAGACTCTTGTATGTCAGTCCTAGAGAATATATCTCCGATCTAAATCAGAATTTGAATATGAAGAGGAATACTTTATGAATGAAACTCTTTAAGAAACTGACTCTCTCTAAGATCATGCTCACTCTGATTTTGCATCCTCCCTCTAAATCTTAACTCCCTCTGAAGCTATATAGTCTAGTCTTTGGAGTCATATGATCCCTCTTCATGTGTTGACCTCCTCTTCTCCTTAATTACATGAATGTGCTCAACTCTATGTCTAGATAGTCTTCTTCAAGTTTCCTCCTGCAACTGTCATCACATATCCCTCTCAGAGCTATTACTTGTGACCTTACCAAAACAAGAAACAAGAACACTAACATCTCCATGGTAGCCTTCATGGAATTTATAACCTTCCTGGAACAAGGTCAACAACCAAGAGCATCTCCTAGAGGAAATCAATTTATCTTGTAAACACGTGCATTATTAATATGAGAATTCACCTAATGGTAGTTGTCCCAACAATAATAAATTGTTACTAAGCTATCACTAACAATGGAAATAAATATTTCTACTTTGGTTACAACACATACTTAAAATGCAACAATATAAGGAATATCAAACCTGATATGAAAACATGGAGTGTCTTGTTGCTATGAATATGGTGGATCTGAGATCCCTTTGGATCTACAATTGTTCCTTGGAAAAAAGATACATTTTCCTACAAATTCCCTCAAGATAGTGATACAATTTAAGCATATACAAGTACATACCTCCGAAAAATAGTGGCACCATTCGGAAACAACAACAAACCCTAAAAATTCAAAGTGATCCAAATTTTAATCTAAAGGTAGTTGGATATGTTCTAGGGTAAGTCACACAAGGAAAACCAAAAATTAGTCCCAATACTTCAAAGAAACTTTCACTACAATTAGTGTTGTCACTGCAAATGGTGTTGCAACTAACACTATAACTGGTGTGAAGGAACTGGCATGAAAGAAATGGCATGAAGGAACTATCAGGAAGGAACTAACATGAAGGAATAGGCATAGAAGAAATAGAATGAAGGAATTGGAATGAAAGAACTGGCACTGCAAATGCAACTGAGGATCTTCCTTCCAGCGGTTAGACTGTTACGAAGGAAACTAGATCTGATACCATGTTGAAATTTTGGTTTGTTAGTTTAACCATAGACAATGCCACTTCATTGTCATCCAACCATAGGCATTCACATATGCCACCCCTGAGCATACTAACCTTTACTTAGAATAATTCCTGCAAGCCGACTCCAGAACCAACAGATAAACCCTAGCCACAAAACTGTTGCAGTAGCAACACAATAACCATACAAAGATAGTGTACCTTACACCAAGAGAAGCATGCAAGAGAAATACCAAAAATACTAAGAATACTCCATGATAACTGCTGCACTACTCTCTCCATACTTTCTCCTTCTTATGTTGTAGCTACATCTCCTTAGATTTGTGCACTAGTTGTTGTTGCAACTACTCCTAAGACTTGCACTCTTCTTGATGAGTGAGTGAGATTGCAAATGAGTTAAGGCACCACCTTATTTATACATATTCTTCCAGTGAAATTTTCCCACAGGGTCAACCTATCTTTTCTAGAAAATATAATTTACTGAGACTTTTCTCACAGGGCCGACTTCTCTTTTTGGGTTTCTTATTTCTTTATTATTACTCTCCTTGGGCCGAATTCACTTCTAGGGTTTCCACAGATATGTTTAGTGGTTCATTTTCTTCCAAAATATTCTCCTCATATAAGAAAGTTCATCTAGGAGGGAAATATCCTCCCTCAGCTACCAAAACATAAACACCTGTCACTGTCACCAACCTGTCACTCTCACTAATATAAAATCGTATCCTTGATCACCAAAAACACCTCTCAACTAGATGCTAAAACATCACAAAAACATGCCTCTGCCAAGCATGTACCAAGATCACAAATTGTTGAAGGAAAATATCCCTGTGGACAGGTAGATCTCCTCTTGAGAGTTAGACTCTTAACTCTTAAGACAGAAGATGCTTATCATGGACACTGACTTCCTTTTAGATCTATATAAACTAATGTATGAGGAGGAAGGAGAAAATAAGTACATTTTACCAGTGTTTGTCCCTGCACGATCCGAGTTGAGCTCCAACCTTTCGCTCCTTGATAAACCCTATAGACAAACAAAAGTACAAACACTTCCTACTCTACTGATATTAGCCTGAAATAGACCTATCTATGAGAGACAAGTTTATGTGAGATTAATCACAAACTAGAAAGAAACAGGCCAAGCATGTTATATTGATGAGAACAATAACAAAATAAACTTACAACCGTAGATGCGAATGAAACATCTTCATCAAATCCTCTTTGTCTAACCCTTGCTCAAAAGATCCACAATCAAAATGACAACAACTTCACTGATTACTCTCCTCCACTTCACTGTGTGTTTCCTATGAGATCATAGGTTTCATGCGTCTAATTCTTCCTCCCTTTCACCATGAGAAGGCCTATTTAAATAGGCTTGGAGAAGCTTAAATACTTGAGATATATTTAGAGTAAGTTGAGGATTTTCCTCCTTTAGTTATGGATCTTCCCTGTGATCATGGCTTGGCCAAGGATTCGAATCCAACTGCCTTCAGATATTAAGAGGATCTTCCCCTCGTTCTTCTCAACAAACCAACTGTTGCCCAGAATAGGTAGCGCTTTGTTAAAAGGGATGTCAGAGAATTATAGCACTCCATGGCAATGTATAGGGGGGCACCAGCACCCCTAAGAGTATTAGCGCTCCATAAAAAGGGAAAACAAGCGTTATAGCGCTCCCAGATAGTCTTTAGGGGAGCACCAACACTCCTGAGAGAGGTATGGGGGAGCGTTCTCTTCTAAAACTAAAGTTTTAATGGTCCTTTGAAATGTTAAGAGATTCATAACCTTTGTAACCAATTACTCTTCTCCCAAATCAAATGTTTGAGGTGTTTCAAGTGTCCTCTTGATGTCATTATAGGTATGACATAGGCATTATGGCAGTATGCATTTTTTGACACTTACGACACTCGTGAGCAAAATGTGACACTTGCGACACTTGTAATGACGACACTTGTGACATTATCGAAGTGAGTAATTTCGATGTGTAACAGATTTCCCCCCAAAGTGTGAAGTTAGAAGACATTAACTGATAACTAAAATGCTTTGTAGACTTTCAAGAAAGGGTATAGATGCAGAGAACCTGATAGAAGCTACACACAAACATCCAACAAATATTATGACATGTTTCAAACCCAAGGCAGACATACCTATGCTATGGATCCATAATTGTATTGATAAAAGGTATAGCCACTGAGGATACAATGTGGATCTATACTCATATGAACTGAATTGATCATAGCCATGAAGAATACACAGTGGATCTACGAGATGACAAGACATAGCCATGACCAATACACAGTGGATCTATGTGACAGTATATGTGCCACTGTTCAAGAGGAACTCCTTCACAACCCGGGCAAAGTACATATCAGAGTGATCACTCAACCCAGGGTCTTCTTACCAATCCCAATGTAGTATGAATATAACCATGTGAATATATGTACTGATGTCGAACATGGAAGAAACCACTTGATTACCGGTCAATAATGTAAACCGTTAACAAGTGCAAGGGAGATCACCATTAATGTCAATGATTCCCAAGGTACTCTAGTACATTCTAACGAATGTGAATGGATGAGTTGAAGTTGAACGTCCATGGAATCATCCGATCAGAGGTCAATGATGTAAACCCATTGTCGGATGTGAGGAGGCCTTCCATTGAGGCATGCGAGTCCCAAAGTACTAATTGGTTTCTAAATCTAGTTCCTGGATAATGTGTTGAAGTCGACAGGAATAGACTCATCAAAGGAGGGCCTTGACGTATCCCCTATCAACGACATGAAATAGACACAGAGATGTAAATGGCAGATCAAATGAACATGGATTGACATGGGTATTGAGACAAGATATTTGTGATGGCTGACTCTCGAGGTGGATACTTCCCTTGAACACTGAGGCACGACAGTAGAAACATGACATGGACCAAAACTTGATGATGCAGTGGATGTTGTGACTTACGTCGAGTGACCCAAAGGAATATAGGAAATTCAAAGGATTGGCTCAATGCAGATTTTCAGTGGGTTGAAATGCGTGCAAAGACAAGGTGCCGTGTTCAAGGGTGACCATAAGAGTTACTCGATGATGTTCTCAAAAACTGCTTGGCTTGCTTCTTTCAAAATTTTCCCCCATCCAAATAGATGAGCACCTCTTTTTGATTTAATGAGTTTGAGGAGGGTAACACATTCTCGATACAACTCACCTTCAGTAAGTTCCTTTTCCTTTGTTTAACGAACTGGAAGAAGTAAGGGTTCGGTCCCTGTATGGGCCTGTCGATGTTTGTTTAGCGAGTCCAAAGATAGAAAACTTGAAGGTTTTCATGATTATAGAGTCTGGAAAAACACTTAAAGAGAACTCTCTCAGTTCCTTTTTCGTACAGTTAGTCTCACGAGGTAGAAAAAGAGATAAACTACCACTCGAAAGACGCCCTTTCAAACCTTTTAACGAGTTTGAAAGGAAGCAAGATCACTCGACGATCTTTTCATGTTTAGAGAGTCTGAAAAGAGTTTAAAGATGACTCTAGGGGGTTCCTTTTTCGTGTGTCCATACAGGTCTGAAAAAGAGATAAAAGTTTACCCGACGCGTTCTTATATTCTCGAGCTTGAGAACGAACTAAGACTATGCTCATGGATATGACAAGGTAAACAAATGATCAAAACTGTTTTGAAATATGTAATGTCAAAAAATTGCAATCCAGAGGTTTAGTGAGGCCATTATATTGTTAAAGAAACCTACAAATAACTATACCTTATGAAAAATGGAAATTTGTAAATAGTAATACAAGAAAAATCTTCAATTACCATTTCATTTGCATAAGGATTTGTAGTAGTGGAGATTCTCATTTTGGAGGTGGATCTTGTTTTTCTTGGTACCGGAGCTATGGTTGATCATTTCTCTCACCGTTTGGACCAGGTAGATCTTCATTTCCTCCTCTTTCAATTACATGGTTCAAAATTTATTTTCACAACAATATTTGAATAAAAAACCGAAGCCCTAGGTCGTCCAAAAGAAGATCAAATCGGCCCCTGTTCAAAACGATGGGAAAAAGACACCTATTTACAAAAACACCTTTAGAAGGTTGTAGCATAGATGCCAACTCCTTGATGCTTGAGTAGATTGGTCATTTTTGTTAAGGAATACAATAAGAAATGCAAAATGTGCCCACACATCCATTGACTGTGAATGAAAGTTATTTTAATTTAAAATGCTTTATTGTAGGTTATGGGGCTGCATAGTGATATTGAGTAATAAAAAGAGGGCGTGGTCCTTTTTGAACAACATAGACAATGAATTTCAAGTTTGTTTTCAATTATTTAAAAAAATGTCGAAAGATTGAATAATGAAGTTCTTTGTTCTCTTTTTTGTTTGTAGGTGATTTCAGAAACAACCATGATTGAATGGAAGGAATGGGAGAATGAGCTCGATGATTTGGCTGCTTTGCAGAGTCCTCACATGCGGGCCACGTTGAGAGATTGTGGCCTTCTCAAATTCTTCAAACTGCAAAAGATGAAGAAAGAGATCCTTCTGCTTGAGCACATAATCAGCTTGTGGGATGTTGCAGAGCAAGGGTTTTAGATTGGAACGTAGCTTCTAACCATTGAGTTGGAAGATGTATACTTCTTGACTGGCTCTCGAAAAGAGAGGCTCCTATATCTTTTTCTGGACAGAGGGCGCTTCCTGAACAAGTGGATGTGTACCTGGCACGTCATTGTGTCCCAGGAGCAAGACTGGTGGGAGGTAGAATCCCAATCAAGGATATCAGAGAATTACCCCTTCGGCCTATTTTGTTCTCCATTACGAGTGTAACAGGAAGAACCAGTGCGCATCTGGCATCCAGATCATAGGTAGCTTATGGTGTACAGTGTTTAGAGCCAACACTGTTTAACTGGAGCACAGGGTTTCTTCGGAACATGAAGGAATATATTTTGAGATGTAGAATGGGGCAGAAGTAGTTTGGATATGGTTCTTTCTTGGTCTCATTCTTCTTAGAGTGCATCCCCTAGATGCAGCCTCATATTACATTGGCGGTACAACCACTGGGAGAACCACAGATGGAACGATGGACTAGTTTGTCTCCGAGACTAGTCGCAGAGTCAGAATTCCGCTTCACTGGTGACTTCTTTGCTTGGTTGAGACACCACTATCTTTGTATAGAAGACCTTCCATATGACAAGGTGGACTTTCACGGGAGTATGGATCTAATTCTACCAGCGAGGGAAGGTTGGGATGTGTCAGGTGAGAGACTAAACAATACCTTGTCTAGTGTTTTTAAGTTTTTTAACGTATATATATTTTTTTGGGTATGTAGAAGAGTTTCTAACGGATGCATTGTTTTCAACATGCAGACAAGGGAGCAATGCGTCCAGCTGAGATACCAGTACCGGGACGTCACGGGGATGCTCAAGTGGCAATAGATCCGGGGGCACCAATGATAGGTCTTTGGGACGTTGAAAGAAACCTTCAAGGCCTTATGATGGGCATTCCTCCTCTACGGAGGGGAGAAGTGCCTTTACATATATAAAGACACACCGTGGGGGTGCCCGAGAATGTTAATTCTCTACTGAGATGAGTAGTGCGGGTAGTGATGTGTTACTCTCATCATAATGCAGTGCAGAGAGATTAGAGTCTCTCTAGTGATTGTATATTTTGTATGACTTGTCGGATGATGTTGTATGGGTGTGAAGACCCAAAATTTTTCTCTTCCAAATACTTTTTTGATGTAATCAAAACATTTTCAGTCACACTATATATATATACAGTTCCGATTTTTTACAGTGCCAGAAGATTTGTAAATGATGATGTCTTTAATGTTATGTTTTTTAATTTACATGTGGTGTACAATTTGTTTTCCTTCATGAAACCTTATCTATGGGCGAGATATCGATCCATGATGTAATTAGCTAACAAATCTGAAACATTGTTGAGTTCTCTTGGAATATGTTTGTATTCGATGTAATCAAATATTCATTCAAGACGACGAATCCGTAGGTGGAGACGTAGCATGATAGGATTACGAATAGCGTAGACACAATTAAGTTGGCAGACCACGAGTTGTGAGTCTAGGTTAACAATCATCCGAGAGATACCTAGGGAGGAGGCTTGGGTCAAAAGTCTAATGACAACATGATATTCTACCATGTTATTAGTCGCTGGTCCTAAGCAAATACCTCCTAAACTCACCAACTCGTCAGATTGGTAAATGACCCATGCTGCAGAAGCAACGTTCTGCGTGTGTCAACTAGCGTCGTCCGCAAACCCGAAAAAGATAGGAAAGGAGGACATCATCTACACATGAAATCACAAGACACAGTTATGAGTGGCAAAGGTAAAAACTTGAGCACACAAAAGAAACAGACACACCAAACTAAAATACAATAATGTACAAAGTACATATGCTAGGTGATCTAAGCATAGTACTTTTTAAGGTAAATATTGTTCCGAGGCTCTCCCAGGGAGATTCTGTCATAATCGACTAACTCGTAGGCATCTCTGTGCAAAACATGTTTCACAATGTAAGGGCCATACCACAGAGGTTCTAACTTACCTGTCCCTAGTTTGTCATGACCCTGGTCATAGATGAGGACTAAGTCTCCTTCCGCAAATGTCCGAGGATGGACGGATTTGTCGTATTGATTTTTTATCCATTTTTGATGTGCCTCGTTAACTAGAGCGACATCACGATGTGTTTTGTCCAATTTGGTCAGATATAAGAAACATTCTTCTTCGGCAGAAGTATGGGGTAGGAGTTCTACTTTAAGTTTCAGAGATGGAATCTCACACTTGATTGGTAAAATAGCTTCGATGCCATACACTAACTAGAAAGGAGTGAACCCAGTTGCGGTTTTCATGGAAGTACGGTAAGCCCAGAGAGCAGAGAAAAGTTGTAGATGCCAGGATGTCTTATTCACCCCTACCATATGTTGAATCATGGTTTTAAGGACCTTGTTGATGGCTTCAACTTGTTCGTTGGCCTGAGGATAGTATGGGGATGCGTTTTCATGGTGAAAACCCAACTTGGCATGCAATTCACTCATCATCTAGTTTTTAAAGTGTGAACCGTGATCAGTGACAATGAGGCGTGGTACACCAAAATTAGTTATGATGTGTTTAAAAACAAAAAGAGGTACGGTATGACCATCGTTCAGAAAAGGTAGGCATAGCCTCAGCCCATTTTGTAAAGTAGTTGACGACGACGATTATATAACTGTGCCCCCCGACTGAGGTAGGCTTACATTGCATGAAATCGATACCCCACTTGGAAAAGGGGCCGATGGCGATAATGGGGTGCAGTGTAGAAGGGTGGGTGCATGCCTTGTTAGTAAAAACTTGGTAGGGTGGGCATTTTTTGACTGCCGCAATACAATCTTTGAAAATTGAGGGCCAAAAATAGCCAGCACGTAAAATTTTCTGGGCTATAGCCATCCCAGAAAGGTGACCGCCACAGGCTCCAAGGTGATAGTCATTCAGAACGCGTTCAGCCTCTTCATGAATCAAACATAGTCGAAGGATAGTATCAATACCATGGTGATACAAGGTGTCACCGATGATAATGTAACGACTAGAATGGTGGTGAATACGTCGACTCTCTTCATGGGAAATGTTAGGCTGAAAGCATTGGGTTTGGAGATAAAGGAGGATATCTCTATACCAAGGATCAGAGGTGCTGATGAGGAAAAGAGTTTCATCAGGGAGAGAATCTCTGGGCTCAATATCTTTATCAGCATGGGGAAGGTCGCAGATAATCTCCACAAACACTAGGGACTTTTTGGCTTTCGACTTCGCAAATTCAAGATCAAATTCCTGAAGGATGACAATCCATTTGGAGTATTTCCCTCCAAGCACTTGACGTGTCAAGACATGGTACATGGGGTTCGCGTCCGCGATCACAGTGGTGGTGCGTAGTAGGATGTAATGGCGAAATATCTGGACAGTGATGACGGCTGCCAAAGCCAGTTTCTCTACATGTGAATATCGGAGTTTGCGTCCAGATAGACTCTTTCTCAGGTAATAGAT
>JASDQU010438968.1:14557-33977 GCA_032191745.1 Picea mariana | reverse complement strand
GCACTATCCATCTAGGATAGTTTCACTGACAAATTCACTAGCTTTCATCTCATTATTCCACAAATAAGCATCGATTCTCTAACCATTCTTCTAGGATAACTCAATCCACAAAGTGTCTTCCTGTGAGGGCTTTCACCATAAGGGGACCACTTTGGATTTCATCCATTTCTACTTATTATCAACCATGACAAGACAATAACGAGTCATATTTACATCAATCAATCTTTGGTCCATTACCCAACCTTTGTGCTACGAGGCTTTCTTCAAGGGTTGACATCAGTGACAACCAACCTTAATCAACATAAGTTTATAGACATTTCAATCCACTAGATGAGACAATATTTAGGGTTTGTTAAGCTCAATTATTAACCAATCTCACATTCATCTTATAAATTTGCATTGACAAATGTGAGATGACTTCATTCACTAGGATATATATTCCTTATTTTATCTTCAAAGTTTTTTAATTGATGAAAGGTTGGTCTCCATGCTTCAATTATTCATAGGCCTTTGTCTCTATTATGATTTAATTTTATTTTTATATTGGCCTTGGAAGTGCACTCTAAAGACACTAGACATCTACTATGCATCGTGGACACTAACATTATTGAAAAACTAGGTCATTATGTGAAAAGAAATATTCTTGAAGCTCTAGAAATTGAAATAAATCATAATAATATAAATAGATATGAGGGCCTAAGAATAAACAAAGTTGGGAGACTAGTGCTTCACCATTTAAAAAGTCTTAATATCTGAGTGTGTAATTTTTCATGGTTAGTCATAATGCTTGAACTTAACTTTCTGGATACACGTTGTGTAATAAGTTTTGAAACGTCTAACATTTCAAGCAGACACTCCACCCATCATCAGGGATAAAAGAAGCTAAGATGTTAGAAAAGAGTGCTAATGTATAGTTTTGAAGAAAATATTAAGAGATGAGTGTTGAAGAAAACTAAGAGGAATACATTGAGGATAAGTAACAAAATAATAAAATATTTTTTCTAAATAAAGGAAAAGTAATATTAACAATTAGTTGTAGCTTTATAAATATGTGATAATAAAAATAAAAAGATAATAAACATAATAAGAAAATAAAAGGGGGAGGGTTGAATATTTTATAAAGGAGATGAGAAATATCAGATGGAATAGGATTAGAGAAGGCAAACTACAAAAAATAGTGATAAATTGAAAGATATAACAAGATGCAAAGGAAAGGAAAGGTCAATTGAGAGAATGATGGGGGAAAAGAGAAACAAAACAAAGGATGTTTAGAAAGAGGAAATTGAATAGAAAAGAGAAATATCAACCGATTAGGTCTAATGATCGAGGCAATGAATGGTGGGCTTCCAAGATTGGCTCAATTTGTAGCCATATTCACGATTAAAATTATTAGGATGTTTTTAATTTCCAACACTTTTTGAATGGTGCAGGAGGAGTGATAAGGTGTTGAGGCATGCATTCCTCTTTGTTTTCTTCAACAATAATATATTAATATTTTCTTTAAAACTATACCTTAGCACTATTTTCTAACATCTTAGCTTCTTTTTTCCCTGATGATGAGTGGAGTGTCCACTCGAAACATCGAGCGTTTTTTTGGAATACTGAGAGGGGGGGGGGTGAATCAGTATGAGCACGTTTACCACTTTTAACCACAATATATAAACTTCAACTTAATCAAAAGTATATCATTAGTATATCATGAGCGTGTAAACATAAGAAACATCACATCAAGTACACAATACACCATAATTTATGTGGAAACCTGAACGGGAGAAAACCATAAAATTCTTTCTTATATATATCAAGAATATGTTCATAGGAAAAACCAACTTCCCAATTCTATAGAACCAACTGGAAGGAGGCACCAACCCCTTGATTTACAGGCACCAACCTGAAGGAAGCTACAACTCCTTGAATTCTTTGGATCCAAGATGAAGGAGGCTATAACCCCCTAATTATCAGGCTCCAACCTGAAGGAAGATCCAACTCCCTGAGTTCTCCAACACCAATCAGAAGGAGGCTACAACTCCCTTTCCTTTCCCTGTCATGTCTCCCTGAAATATAAGTGTAGACCAAACTAGCACTACCACAATCACTACCACTATCATTTCTATTGTCATTGTCACTTCCACTGTCACATCAACTTGTAACCTGTCAATCTGTTACTGTATCCAACATATCACTATCACCAACCTATTGTTGAAATTTTGATATTATAGTATTCTAGTATAACCATAGAAAATTTCACTTCATTTCCATCCAACCATAGACATTCACATATGCCACCCTCAAGCACACTAACCTTTACTTAGAATAATTTCGGCAAGCCTACTACAGAACCAACAGATAAACCCTAGCCATAAAACTATTGCAACAACAACACAATAACCATAGAAAGATAGTGTACCTTACACCAAGAGAAAAATACAAGATAAATATGAGAAATACTGACAATACTCCATGACAGTTGTTGCACTACTCTCTCTAGACTTACGCCTTCTTCTACTACAACTCCTTATATTTGTGCACTAGTTGTTGTTGCAGCTACTCCTAATAATTGTTCCCTTCTTGATGAGTGAGTGAGAGTGAAAATGAGCTAAGGAGCCACCTTATTTATACTTATTCTTCCAGTGAACATTTCCCACAAGGCCGACCTATATTTTCTGGAAAATATAATTTACTTAGACGTTTTTGGTAGGTATGACTTCTCTTTCTGGATTTCTTATTTATTTATTATTCTCCATGGGCTGAATTCTCTTCTAGGGTTTCCACACATTTTTTTAGTGGTTCACTTTCTTTCAGAATATTCTCTGCATATAAGAAAGGTCATCTAGGAGGGAAATATCCTCCTGCAACTACCAAAACATCAACACTCCCTCTTAGCAAGAGAGACATCTTTCACGATGTCTTCATCTAGTAGTCCATTGACTACTCTAGAATAATTTGGTAGCACACAACTTCTACAATTCCATTGGTAGCTTGAATCATCTGTTACAGTCTCTACAATCAAGTAACACTCAACTACTTCCAATGTGAACTAGTAGTCTCCATGTAAATCAGCTAGTAGCACACAGGTACTACAATTCCATCTAGTAGAACATGACTATGCCGATCCATAATATGACATAACTATTATCCAGTGGTGCCCAACCACTCCATGTAGCACACAGCTACTATCCAGAGACACAATGTCTCTCTCCTGCAATCAAACCACCATGAAATACAATATTCTCTATGATTATGCAACAATCAGCTAGTGGCACACAACTACTACAATATGCTCTCATCCATAGTCATAGTCTTCCACCTCCATGACTATGCAATAATCAACTAGTAGCACACAACTACTGCAATATGCCCTCAGCGATAGTAAGGATTTGTATGAATATGCGACAATAAACTAATAACACACAACTACTACAATATTCCCTCAACCATATTCATACCTATGATTATGCAGCAATCAAATAGTAACACAGAGTTACTATAATATTCCTTCATCCATAATCATATTCGATGTCTCTATAACTATGGAACAATCATCTAGTAGCACATAGATACTACAATACACCATCAACCATAGTTATAGTCTCATCTAGTATCACAAAGTTACTCCCATAGTCTTCATGACTATGCGTGTGATGTTTCTTCTCTCATTAAGTACGACAGTGCATTACCCCCTCAGTCGAAAGATTGATTGAGGGAACCCTTGGCTAGAGGAGTTAGCCGACATGAGAAGTAACAACACACCTCCCTCTCAATAAGATTTGACATTCTGCACCTCAAGTCTTTCCTCTCCTAGTCAAATCAGCATGACTAATAGGAGAAAGACTGTTCTCGGGCCATTCACCACTAGCCAAATCAACATGGCTAATCCTGTGAGTGAATGTATCATTATCCCTTGGTCAAACCAACATGACCAATATGGGAGAATGTCTGCCCAATGCTACTCATATGTGGATGTGTATTGGAGCTTCACATCTCCCTTCTACATCGTGTCTCGACTAAAGTCCTGCAAGAAAATTTTGAATCCATGTTGCTTCATGGCTTGCAATACTGGCTTATATATACTCTAAATCTATTGTAATGAGTTCCACTAATGTCGCCTCCTTGCTCAACCATGATATCACACAGATTCAAAACTGAAGAAACATCTAGAAGTACTCTTTTGATCCACTGCACTCCCTGCCCAGTCAGATTCTGTATAATCATGTAGCTTTTTCATCTCCATCTAAGGAATATATCAATCCATATCTACTCATACCACATATGTATCTCAAAAAATGTTGGTTTTCTATCAATTGATGTACATGTATCAAAATCAAGGTAAACGGTTCCACATCCTAGTCCTTTTGACTATATTCCTTCACTGAAACAAGGGAATCCTCCCAGGAGGTCTCATATCTCCTCAAAGCATCTAAATAATTTTATCTAGACTCTTGTATGCCAGTCCTAGAGAATACATCTTTGATCTAAATCTGAATCTGAATATGAAGAGGAATACTTTATGAATGAAACTCTCTAAGAAATTGACTCTCTCTAAGATCAGGCTCCCTCTGATTTTGCATGCTCCCTCTAAATCTTAACTCCCTCTGAAGCTATATAGTCTAGTCTTTGGAGTCATATGCTCCCTCTTCATGTGTTGACCTCCTCTTCTCCTTAATTACATGAATGTGCACAACTCTATGTGTAGATAGTCTTCTTCAAGTTTCCTCCTGCAACCGTCATCACATATCCCTCTCAGAGCTATTACTTGTGACCTTACCAAAACAAGAAACAAGAACACTAACATCTCCATGGTAGCCTCCATGGAATCTATAACCTTCCCAGAACAAGGTCAACAACCAAGAGCATCTCCTAGAGGAAATCAATTTATCTTGTAAACACGTGCATTATTAATATGAGCATTCACCTAATGGTAGTTGTCCCAACAATAATCAATTGTTACTAAGCTATCACTAACAATGGAAATAAAGATTGCTACTTTGGTTACAACACATACTTAAAATGCAACAATATAAGGAATATCAAACCTGATATGAAAACCTGGAGTGTGTTGTTTCTCTTAATATGTTGGATCTGAGATCCCTTTGGATCTACAATTGTTCCTTGGAAAATATATACATTTTCCTACAAACGCCCTCAAGATAGTGATACAATTTAAGCATATACAAGTACATACCTCTGAAAAATAGTGGCACCATTAGGAAACAACAACAAACCCTAAAACTTCAAAGTGATCCAAATTTTAATCTAAAGGTAGTTGGATATGTACTAGCATAAGTCACACAAAGAAAACCAAAAATTAGTTCCAATACTTCAAAGAAACTTTCACTACAATTAGTGTTGGCACTGCAAATGGTGTTACAACTGACACTATAACTGGTGTGAAGAAACTGGCATGAAAGAAATGGCATGAAGGAACTATCATGAAGGAACTAACATGAAGGCACATGCATAGAAGAAATAAAATGAAGGAATTGGAATGAAAGAACTGGCACTACAACTGCAACTGAGGATGTTCCTTCCAGAGGTTAGACTGTTACGAAGGAAACTAGCTCTGATACCATGTTGAAATTTTGGTATGTTAGTTTAACCATAGACAATGCCACTTCATTGTCATCCAACCATAGGCATTCACATATGCCACCCCTGAGCATACTAACCTTTACTTAGAATAATTCCTGCAAGTCGACTCTAGAACCAACAGGTAAACCCTAGCCACAAAACTATTGTAGTAGCAACACAATAACCATACAAAGATAGTGTACCTTACACCAAGAGAAGCATGCTAGAGAAATACCAGAAATACTAAGAATACTCCACGATAACTGCTGCACTACTCTCTCCATACTTTCTCCTTCTTTTGTTGTAGCTACATCTCCTTAGATTTGTGCACTAGTTGTTGTTGCAACTGTTCCTAAGACTTGCACTCTTCTTGATGAATGAGTGAGATTGCAAATGAGTTAAGGAACCACTTTATTTATACTTATTCTTCCAGTGAAATTTTCGCACAGGGTCAACATGTCTTTTCTGGCAAATATAATTTACTTAAGACTTTTCTCGCAGGGCCGACTTCTCTTTTTGGGTTTCTTATTTCTTTATTATTACTCTCTTTGGGTTGAATTCTCTTATAGGGTTTCCACACATATGTTTAGTGGTTCATTTTCTTCCAAAATATTCTCTTCATATAAGAACGGTCATCTAGGAGGGAAATATCCTCCCTCATCTACCAAAACATAAAAACATGTCACTGTCACCAACCTATCACTCTCACTAATATAAAATCATATCCTTGATCACCAAAAACACCTCTCAACTAGATGCTCAAACATCACAAAAACATGCCTCTACCAAGCATGTACCAAGATCACAAACACATCATCACAAGATGTGTATCTCAACCATGTATCGAAGTTGTACCATACAATGTGCAAACATATACCATACCATGTATCAACCATGTACCAAACCGTGCATCAATCATGCACCAAAAATTGTACCATACCATGTATCAACCATGTACCATATCATGCATCAAACCTGTATCATACCATTAACCATGTACCAACATGTACCATAAATCATGTACCATGAGATGTGTCTCAACCATATGCCATATCACTCATGATATGTCTCAGTCATACCATACACCATGTACCATAAGATATCAACAATGAAGTGCCTCAACAAAGTACCAAAACATGTACCAAGGTCACCAACAAGTGCCTCTAACAATGCACCATATCATCATCAAGATGTAACCCTCAAAACATGCATATAAAAATACCAGTAACTTTCTAACAAACCTGGTGTATGTGATCAAATACCTGTAGACCTTGCTCAACTTCAACAACAAGAGAATAACTTATTCATCAAACTTTACCTTAGTCTCATGGAACTAGGTTTTGGATTAGTCACAAACCCTAGATTTCAACAAGAATAATTGTGTACCTATAATTAATAAATGTCCCAAACTTTTACCCAGTATTATTCAATATCTTATCTGCAATTCCTCCAAGTTTCACTTCTTGGAACATCCCAGAAAAGCAATTATAATGAAAATGGAAGACCTTGTTGAATTCTGTATTATTCTAGGGAGTGAACTTTTAGATCATGTCATGTGCAAACTATTTGATATCTAGATCTCAAAATAATACCAAACATACTATGAATTGTACTATATCCAATGCATTTGGTATCACTAAGTGTGGATCCTCTATGAATATGTTATGACTATTTTACCCAGAACACCTATTTGAGACTAGTTTCATGACTATCCAAAAACCCTATTTTCCATAGAGTGTATCTCAAAAAATACAAAGACCCAGAAGATAAAATGTTTATCAAAGATATCTTGACATGTCTTCTCAACCTCCTCCAATTTTTTCTATTATAATTCTAGAAACAACGTTATAGCAAAACTGATAAGATGACCTTTAAATAACATACCTTAGAACACATCATCACAAGACTTCATCCTCCCTTGGAATTTCTCACTTCTTTACTTCATCTTCCCTCTGACATTCACCTTATATCTCCTTGGTTACCTCATATAAGAATGACTTACTCTCATAGATGATATTCAATAGAATGTGTGTGTGAATGTGCTTATGAGTGACTTCTTGAGGTATATATATACTTTTTCTAAGTAAGCTCTTTTATTAACTTTAGGGATTCTTGAAATTTCTTGTTACAACCACTTTACCCTTTCATTAATGACTTGCAACCAATTAGGGGATTCCTAACCCATATTGTAACCAATTAGGGGATTCTTAAACCATATTTGGGGCTTCCAAATTTATGACCTCATAACTCCTCAACCGTGAGGAACCACGTGGCATTCCACCTATAACCGGAAACAACACGACAATGACTATCCATCTATGAGTGTCTTACCTACATTTACGCTATACTTCATGTCCATATTCCTCAACCAACTTCGGGTCCCATAAACAAACCTTCGAGGATTCATGTAGAATTCATCAAATGCACTCATCACATCTGTTGATATCAACCACTCCATCAATGAAAACTAACTCACCATCAATCTCAACTACATCTCTAGGGATTCTATACTTCTCCAAGGGCTTACATCAATATACAAGGGTTGAAATCAATGAAAACCAATTGTCCAAACCAACTATCCAACAATATCCCCCTTTGGCATTGATGATAAAACCAACATTTATGGAAACATTGATGTTCCAACGCTCATTCTCCCCCTGTGACCATTTCTCCTCAGCAATGCTTCTCAATCTCCCCCTTTGACATCAATGACAAAGGGTGTAGTATACATAAGAAGGTAATATGGAGTACCTAGGGAGGTACCCAATGGGAATGTGGTTATGTATTATTAGTAGAGGTCATTCAATGTAAGGTGGACTAGGTCCACTATATTAAATAATACCCACTATGGTAGTTAGATAAATGTAGTATACCTAGGGAGTTAAAATGGGGTACCTAGGGAGGTACCCAATGGGAATGTGGTTATGTATTATTAGTGGAATTCATTCAATGTAAGGTGGACTAGGTCCACTATATTAAATAATTCCCACTATGGTAGTTAGATATAATAAATRTAAGAAGGAATCTTCTAGAAATCCTATTTATTATATCTAACTACCATAATGGGCCTTATTTAATAATATAGTGGACCTAGTCCACCTTACATTGAATGACTTCAACTAATAATACATAACCACATTCCAATTGGGTACCTCCCTAGGTACCCCATAATACCTCCCTAGGTATAAATGGGAATGTGGTTATGTATTATTAGTGGAGGCCATTCAATGTAAGGTGGACTAGGTCCACTATATTATTAAATAAGGCCCATTATTGTAGTTAGATATAATAAATAGGATTTCTATAAGATTCTTTCTTACATTATCATATCTAACTACCATTGTGGGAATTATTTAATATAGTGGACCTAGTCCACTTTAAATTGAATGACTTCCACTAATAATACATAACCACATTCTAATTGGGTACCTCCCTAAGCACCCCATATTACCTCCCTAGGTATTCTACATTATATCTAACTATCATAATGGGTCTTATTTAATAATATAGTTGACCTAGTCCACCTTACATTGAATGACCTCCACTAATAATATATAACCACACTCCCATCGGGTACCTTCCTAGGTACCCCATATTACCTCCCTATGTATACTACAAAGGGTATCTCTTCTTGGGGTTGCTCCTTCGATCTTCATGGATGTATTATTTTTCTCTCTTTCACATCATGGGAAAAAATGATAACTCCTCATGTCGCTATGTCTCCCCCTATTTGCATGCCACCGATATTCCTTTCTGGATCCCTTTCTCTAATGATTTCTCTTCCCTTGACTTCTCTGCAAGATGTCATGTAGATCAATGTAAGGCTACTTGAATATGTTTTCTTTCCTATATTCGAGTTCTTGCTAATTGTCCATTGGTTCTTCCTATTGTAATTCTTTGATATATCTAAAAAGAATTCATTACTTGATTTCTTCATTCACTTGTCATGTTTACTTGACCATATTGTTCAGTGATTTTCTTCTAATGATTGACGATTTATCTTTCCCTGTTCTATTGTTCCTTTCATTGCTTACCCTTCTGTGACCAACTGATTCCAATTGTAAATACACTACTATGTATCTTCTCTGACCAGATTTTTATGTATCTACTAAGTATCAGTGTCTATCCATATGTCACAAACTATCCATAACTTTGCTACTCAATTGTCCACAATGTTGACCCATCTATCACTATGTACTTATGCTATCTGACTTCTCTGAATCTGTNTCAAACTGCTTGAAGGATGGTTCTATGATATGTAGTAGCCACTAAATTGACTCCCCATATTCAATATTCATATTTATTAGGAGTATCCAAGCTAGATGGCTCAAAAAAATACCTACTCTAATGTAGAGTAATCATACTCTTCATATATGGATTCATCAACTTCCTTTTCATCCTCTTCTTGAATTCTGACCTTCTTTTCATTTTCTTCCTAAATTATGACTTCATCCTCTTCCTTGATTCTATCATATTCCTCTTGGTCTGCGAATTCATTATGATATTGCGTTGTTGTAAATCCTGTGAGTACGATCTCTGGGACCTATTCTTCATCCACTTTCTCTTCTCGTTTTTTACTTCTCCAAATTTTCTTGTATATGATATCATTATTTTCCTTAATGGGAGGCTCTATCACTCTTCTACAATTTCAAGATATGTGTTCATAGTTGTGGAATTTGTAACACTCAATATTATGTGGAGCCACATAATCATTTCTTTCTTGAAAATTTATTTCATAAACCTTGCAATCTACATCTTTATGTCCAAAGTTAGTACAATTAAAACAATGACCATAAAATAAATTTACATACCTAGGAGTGAATGATCTTATTTGTGGTGTATTCCTTCTAGATTCCTATCTTGGATGATCATGATTGAAGTTCATTTATTGTATGAATGTAGAAGATCTTTTGTATTCATTACTTTTTTATTCTTGTTGACCATGATTCCTTCCTTTGAGAACTTCTACTTAACATTTTTGTTTTTTTTCTTTCGTCCTATAGCTTGAACCTTCCTCAAAATGAAAAATATTGTATCCTAGTCTAGATTTGTCACTGTATGGCCTTTGACTGTTGAGAATATTTTCTAACACTTGAGAACTTTTCAAGTTCTTGCTGAGCTTGTTGACTTCAACTCTCAATGTCATGATTTCCTTTTCAATCTTCTTGCACTCTTTTTCTTTCTTTATCATCTGGATCTGCATTACTTCTTCCTTTCTTCTTCCTTCTTCAAGTTGAGTTTTCAAGGAGATGTTTTCTTATTTGAATTATTTTTTTTTCTTCCTTTCTTTCTTCAGTTTAGTTAAATCACTGATTAATTCTTCCTAAATATACACTTCACCTTCTTCTTCACTTTCATGAGTTCTTCTCTTATTTTTCATAGCCATAATGAGTACTCTCTCTGAGTCACTATCGCTTGCATCATCTTCATCAGATGAATAATTGTCTTCTCTTGAGTAGAGATTCTTATTGAAGACTTGCCTTCTATCTCCTTTCCTATTTACCTTTTAATATTTCTTTTCTTTCTTGGGATCTTCTTCTTCATCACTATCTGAATTCTTGGCATAAGGACACTTATTTGAAAAATGACCAGTTTTACCACAATTAAAACATTTGAAGGGAAACATACCTTTATACTTGTCAGTTCCTTTCTTCAACTTCGTTAATAAGTTGTCTATTTCTTTTTCCTTGTCTGAATCATTGCTACAGTTGCAATTGGGATTTGACTCGGGCCTTTTCTTCTTATTTGTCTTCTTGGATGATTTGAAGGTTGCTTCTTTCTTGGATGGATTTTTCTGTCCTATTCTCATTTTATAGGATGTAAATATGCCATGTAGCTCATCCATTCTTATCACACTTAGATATTCTCTTTATTCTAGTGATAAAATCTTAGGATCAAATATCATTGGAAGAGATCTCAATACCTTCTAAACAATTATAGATTCATCAACTTCTTCTCCCAGTCCTTTAATTGTGTTCATGGCTTCATCAAATCGTAAGAAATAAGCTGCAATGTCTTCATATTCCTTCATTTTCAACTGTTCAAATTGACCCCTGTAAGTCTGAAGCTTTTCTACCTTGACTTTGGCATCTTCTTCATAAACATTATGAAGTTTGTCCTAAATTTCGTTTGCAAAATCACAATGCATAATTTTGACATATATTGAATCAACCAGACCATTTAGGATATCATTTTTAGCCCTAGAATTGTTTTGACTGAGTTTCTTTCCATCGTTATCTGTTGGAGGAGTCGTGGCCTCTTTGTATCTGTCTACTACTGATTACCAAACATCAAATCCATGTTCTTATAAATATGTTTTCATATTTCTTCTCCAGAATGCATAGTTTTTTCCATCAAACTATGGTATTCCATTTTTATACATATTGTTTCTCTCCACAATCTACNAAGTATATCATCAATATATCATCAGTATATTATGAGCATAGAAACATAAGCACCATCACATCAACATTGTCACATCAAGTACACAATACACCATAATTTACATAGAAACCCAAATGGAAGAAAACCACGTAATGTTTTCTTATATATATAAAGAATACATTCATAGGAATCACCAACTTCCCAAATCTCCAACACCAATTGGAAGGAGGAAGCAACCCCCTGATTTACAGGAACCAACTTGAAGGAAGCTACAACTCCCTGAATTCTATGGCTCCAACCAAAAGGAGGCTATAACCCCCTGATTCTCAGGCTCCAACCAGAAGTAAGCTCCAACTCCCTGAGTTCTCCGACACTGACTAGAAGGAGGCTACAACCATGTAATACCTCGGTTTTGAGTCCCCATATTAAATAATGTATTTTTTTTATTTGATGAAAAGCCAAAGTGCCCAAACAATTAAAATAGGCCAAAGTGCCTAAGAACTTTTACCACTATTAACCACAATATATAAACTTCAACTTAATCAAAAGTATATCATCAATATATCATCAGTATATTATGATCATATAAACATAAGCACCATCAAATCAACATTGTCACATCAAGTACACAATACACCATAATTTACATAGAAACCCAAATGGAAGAAAACCACGTAATGTTTTCTTATATATAAAGAATACATTCATAGGAATCACCAACTTCCCAATTCTCCAACACCAATTGGAAGGAGGAAGCAACCCCCTGATTTACAGGAACCAACTTGAAGGAAGCTACAACTCCCTGAATTCTATGGCTCCAACCAGAAGGAGGCTATAACCCCCTGATTCTCAGGCTCCAACCAGAAGTAAGCTCCAACTCCCTGAGTTCTTCGACACCGACTAGAAGGAGGCTACAACCATGTAATACCTCGGTTTTGAGTCCCCATATTAAATAATGTATTTTTTTTATTTGATGAAAAGCCAAAGTGCCCAAACAATTAAAATAGGCCAAATTGCCTAAGAAATGTAATGTTTTGGTAACTTTTAATAATAAAATACATTGTTGGCTGCCAGACAGACAAGGACAAGATTTATAAGGCGACATGATTCCATGAGAGAGGGGGATTAAGGGTCTAAGTCCTTTTATCATATTTTATTTACGCATAATATTTTTAATGGAGAGAAGTGGTTACATGTGCTTCTTGGGAAAAGGCCATGTGGTTCTTGATTTTTAGGTAATTATACAAACCCATATTTGGGTTGTTTAGGGTTCATTCATTGTTTATTGTTCACACTCTTCATTTTTTTCTATCCATTCACACTTTCACTCTTTCATTATTGCTCATTCATCCTTGATATTGGGGGGAGGGGAAATGAATTCCTGGGTGAGAAGCCATTATTAGATGACTCTAGTGACTACTAGTGTGTTCTATCCATGAATTAATGATTGCATGCTTAAGATGTATTGCAATGAGCTAAATTTTATTCACTGTTGTGAGTCTTGAGAATCCGAGCATGGAGATTTTTGACCAGATGCACTTGAGCCCTAGAAGGAGGTGGAAAGCCTGAGGGATTGTGTGGTAGAGAAGGGGGTCCATTCTCTTGGGTTGTGCAGGCTGGAGACAAGAGAGTTGGTGTACTTTGAATTGTTGTGTGTTGAGAAACATATGAGAGATTGAGTTTTGACTGGTTTGGGAAGCTAAGTGACACCCTATAACCGTCTTTATGGATTCATAGCCTGGCTCAGGAGTGACATTGTTGTTAAGAATTGGAAAAACAATGCCTATGGTTGGGTGGAACGTCCTTGGTCTGCAACCAATTGGATTTTTTTAATTTAATTAGATAATTGATCTATGTCATGTGTTTCTATGATTATATATTATTTCCAATGTGTATTAATTATTATCTCTGCGATTCATGTTTTATAATATGCATTCTTGCTGGTTATTGTTGTGCATGGAATTATATTCATTTCTTTTATGTTGTAGAATGAGTCTTGATTATTGCATGTGATGTTATCATGTTTCTTTCATGACTCTCTATAAATTAAATGGTACCATATTTTGAAAATGACTTTAAGTTGAGTTTTAGAGTAACATGCCCGGCCTGTGGGTGGTTGGGTACGTTAGAATTTGTAATGTACCCATTTTGGTTGGGTACGTTATAGATTGGTACGTTAAAAGTCTGGAGGCATTTCCATGTTATATCCAAAAATAAATCATATTAAGTTGGATTGGGATGAAACTTATGGGTTTTGTCCATAGAGGGGAGATCTACAAAAGTCGGAGAGGTCCATTGTCCAATTATTCTTGGATTTGTCAGAAAATGCAAAATAGTGATTTTTAAAGATCTGGGTCCAGATCATTGACAGAGGTCCAAATTAAGATGAAAATCTTGGATAGAGTCCAAAAATTAGACACACAAATAACCCATGAAGGAACTGAATAAATACTAAGGGGATTGGAAGGTGGATACTTAAATAGGACAAAATCCACTATTTTGGGCCACTTTTTGGGGATTTTTGAGATTTTTAGAGCAGAAACAGTGACCCTAGATCACAAAGCTGGAAAATTTAATGTACTAAAGATTTTATTTACTCATAAATAAAAAAAACTTTTGTTGAGTGAAAGTTTTCCAGAAGGGCACAGATTGTGAGATAGCCAGTTTTGCTAAAAATTTCAAGTTTCAAAAAATGTGTGAAAAAGGACAAAGTTGCAGATTCCAGATTGCTATAGTTTTTGACTGGTGTATTAGATTGAAAATATGAGAGTTGATATAAATTCCTTGTCAATATTATTAACTGTGTCTGATAAAAAAATTTCTCTAGTTCCTGATATATTTGTCGTTGACAGAAGTTGGCATTTCGATAAAATTTCACCAATGGAGAAAATGCATAAAAAGGTTGAAAGTGGTTTTTTTAGGAAGCCATAACTTTCATATTAGAGATCAAAATGAGGCATGATTATAGTCATTGGAAATATGTTGAAGAGGAGAATAATTTTGAATTGTTATATTTTGGATAATGATGATATATTACTTCATGAATTGAGCAAAAAAGGACATGTAGCATTATTTGAAAAAATTGTTACGTGCACATTTTGTAGAATTAGGGAGTATAATCATATAATTTCAAGATAATAATGCATAAAAAAGAGATTCAGGAAGGATAGGGAGCCTTCATTCATGATAAAGAATCCAAAGGTCAAAATATTAATGTTGGTAATGCAGAGACAAAATCCAATAGGCATAGGGGCTGCGGGGATCAAGAAATATTAATAGAGACTATGAGAAGAATGAAAATAGAAGTGGAGAGTTACAAAGTAGATAATGAGAGGTTGATGAGAGAAACAAATCATATAAATTCTCAAGTGATGCAAATCCTAAAATAGTTGTGTAGGCAAACAAAGAATGGATCAGACTCAAGGCATAAGGAAGAAGGAAGATATCATGAAAGAAGAGGAAACTATAGAAGAAATAGTAATTCAAGAAGTTCCAATAGAACTCATAGACATCACTCACAACCATACTCAACGAAGAAATTTATGCATCTGAAGACTCCATAAGCAATCCATAAGTATCTCCTCTTAGACACCAAACAAGAAGACATGATTTTGACAGTTTGCAAGGAGAACTTAGGAAGCCTAAGCCACCATCCTTTGGTGGTGAAAGAGAAATGGAAGATGATGTTGAAGCATGGATGCTTGGAATCAGAAGGTATTTTCAATTGCATAACTAATCATCAAACCTGGAAGCTAGAATTTCCAATTACCATTTACATGGAAAAGCTACTATGTGGTGGGATCAACTTAAAAAAGTTGAACATATAAATGAGAGCAGGATCACTTGGAAGAAATTAATGAAATATTTTCAAAAGGAGTACCTTTCATAGACATTATATGACAAGAAGATGTAGGAGTTATTTGAACTTAGGTTGGGAAGAATTACCATGACAAAGTATGTGAAGAAGTTCTTGGGATTGTTGAAGTATGTAGGATTTATCAAGGATGAAAAAGTGAAGATACAAAATATTTTAAGTGAACTTCCATTCTTTTTTAAGGAAAATATTTAGTATGATGAGCCTAGGACTTTGAAAAAGACCATATGGAAGGATGAGTACCTAAATGAGCAAGGAAAGGGAAGAGAATCCATGCAAAAATCTTGGAAAAATAAGAAAAAGGAGAAATATGATCAAAGAAGGAAGGATTTATGTTGAAGATACTTCACACACACCTATGATTTATTTTTCCTAAGATTTTCCCTATGTTTATTAGTCATTATTCATTATCCTACATTTTATGGAGAATATTCCTCTAGGAGAATATTCTCTTTAGTTCACTATTCAGTTTGATCAGTTAAGTGGAGTCTAGATGCCACATTGGGATTATCACCATGAAACATTGGGATCATCACCAGATAATGTGCATTGTCCTTGGGATCATCACCAGACTAGCACATTACTCACTTCACTTTGTTTCAATCAGTTAATTGAAGACTGAGAGGCTAGCTAACTTAGATTAGGTGGTAGTTCACTCTCGTAACTGCTCGAGAGACTAGACTAGGTGGTAGTTTACTCCTGTAACTGTTGGTGTGTGTCTAGATCACTCTAGACCACCACTATGGTGCATTGGATTCTCCTCCAGTGCACATTAGTTGAGTTATACAAAGTATATCATGTGTAAATTATCAGTCATTCATTTTGGTTAATGATAATTCTTCCATTCTTTCTCTCCTACTTCTCTTTTCTCATATTTTCTCTACAACTGTGTATGTCAATTCCTAGATAGATATATTATGTGAAGGTTCAACACATTTACATGGTATAAAATATGAAGGACTTCTAGGGAAAGGACACACCAAATTATTTTTGCAGGTACCGAATATTGAAGATAGCGAAAAAATGGAATTTCCAAAAGAATTCATTCTTACAATGTATAGTTTCTTTGCATGTAAGGAGAAGATGATAATTCATATTCGAGGGAGAGGACTATACCGGTTAACCATGAACACAGAGACAGAACCAACATCATCCATAGAAAAATAAAAGTATCTAAATTGAATGGATGAAGCGTTTGGAACAATTTGCAGTCTCATTTCTCCTGAACTCCTCTTTCACATATCCTCATGTAAAACCCCCAATGACTATTGGAACACCATGGAAAATATTTTTGGAAAATGGGACGAGATGAAGGGACACATGCTCAAGGTGGAATTTCTCACATTGTATCCAAAAACCTTTGACAATCTCCAATATTTATTTACCAAATATAAGGATTTGTTGTCGCAACTCAAGGCTTGTGGGGTTGATAAATATAAGGAGGAGAAAAAAATGGTTCTCACCATTATCTCCAAACATGGTCCAAAATAATCAGTGTTTGTATCCACATTTCATTCAGTTAGGTTCACCTATGGATTAACCTGGAAGATTCCCTCTCTTGAGGCCTTTATCGAGTCTCTGACACAAGAGCAGAACAAGCTCATCAATATGGGAAAAATCAAAGGCCCAAAGGTGCATGCACTTACTATTCAATATGGTAGAGGGTATCAATATCAAAAATCTAAATATAAAGAAAAAAGGAAATAACATGAAAATCCAAAGAAGGAAGGTTACTCAAAACCCTTCAACGATGCCTCCAAGTCAAAAGGTGGAAAGGGAAGAAAATGGGAGAAATGCACTTACTTCCATAAAGGATTCCATCCATAATCCACATGTATGTAGAAACAGATAGATAAAATATCCCAAATACTTCATCAAAACAACCTTGGATATCGCATCCCTAAGGGTGCCGAAAATAAGAATCTAGAAGATCATAATCCCAAGAAAGGCAATTCTAGTCATGCTTTGATTTCCATCAGCTCCTCTTCTGATGCTTCGATCATATATTTAGGTGCATCACACCACATGGATGCCACAAAATAAGTATATTCTTCATTGGATGCATGCAAAGGTACTCCTATTCTGATAGGGGACAAATCTCTAGTTGAGGTCATTGAAAAAGGAAGAATCGAACTCACAAACGGAAGCTTCGAGAATGTGCTACACATTCCCAAAATTTTCATCAATATTCTCTTTATGTATCAGATGACTAAATATGACATCAAAAAGAGATTCATATTCACACCTGATGCAGTGGATATATATGACATGCAAACCAATTCCAGGGTTATTACCAGTGAGGTAAATCATCAATCTAGACTCTACACTTTTTCTGAATTTATTGAACAGATTATGCATTACTGCTTACCCATGCTGATGAAAGCAATGGGATATGGCATGAAAGGTTCAGGAATTTAAATTTTAGATATATGTAACAAATTAGCAAGTAGGGAATGGTTTATGGTTTACCCGACATCCACTTCTCCAAAGGAATTTGTGAGGGGTGTGTTCTTGGAAAACACCCTCAAGAGAAATTCGACAAAGGAAAGACTCAGAAGGATTCATTTCCTTTAGATATGATCCATAGTGACCTCATGGGACCTTTTCCACATCCATCAATCAATAAATAAAGGTATGTTCTCATTTTTATTGATGATTTCTCACACTTTACATGGATTTTCTTTCTTAGGCAAAAATCAGAGGTCTTTCAACACCTCAAAGATTTCAAAGCCCTTGTTGAGACAAAGTCAGGAGAGAAAATCAAATTTATATGAATATATAACAGGGGAGAGTATGTCAACCATGAGATACAAAATATTTGTCATGAGGCAGGGATTTAGTTGCAACACACGGTTCCCTATACTCTGCAGCAAAATGGAGTTGGTGAGCAGAATAATAGATCTCTAAAAGAGATGGCATCTTGCATGCTACATGCAAAGTCACATCCATAGAGATTATGGGATGAAGCACTTAATTGTGCAACCTACATCCAAAATATATCTCTCCATAGATTTTTCAAGGATAAGACCCCCTACGAGGCTTGGAGCGGCCTCAAATCGGAAGTGACCCACTTTCATATTTTTGGTTCACATGCATGGGCGAGGATTCCATCTAAGAAGAGGAAGGCACTTGATCCATAGAGCACAAAGTGTATATTTGTTGGATACCTTGATGGTGTAAAGGGATACAGACTCATTGATATTTCCTTAGACCGAATCATCATTGAGTGTAGTGTCCAATTCGAGGAAAGTTTCTCGCATGTACCTCAGCAACCGCATGCAGACACTTTTGTTCTTCCACCTGTCAGATATGATGAGAATTCACATGAAAAATCTTCTTCAGATAAAATTTTTGATTTAGAGGATTCATAGGATCCAAATATAGAGTCATTACATTCAGATGTAGAGTCAGTGCATCCAGATCTAGATGCATATCCAAATTCAAGGCCCAAGTGGGACCAAACTACTCTATAAGATGTAGGGGATCTTGTTGGGGATCCAGTTGATACTAGGAGGACTCAATTTGATTTAGAGGATCCTCCTCTTGCACTCACTGCCACTAAATCGATGCCACCCAGGCATCTTTTCTCGATTC
>JASDQU010438967.1:59389-79305 GCA_032191745.1 Picea mariana | reverse complement strand
TATACAATTACCAGTCAATTAGATTCCTTAAATGTTCGTTCGATCGACTCTAACTATATGTTCCACTGACTTCCTAACTGACTATTGCAGTCAACTTGGCTATTCGAGTGGCGGGTCTAGTCAGCAGGGATGATTAGCCCCTACAACATCTCCCCCATCCTCAATTCCTTTCTCATCCTGAGCAAGAGGGGAGTTTCACAAAATAATTTTTTTTCTATTATGGCCTCTTTGAGGTTATTAAAAAATGAGAAAAAAAGAAGAAAAATAAATTGTTTCTATGATGACCTCTCGAAGTCGAGTTTGTTTTTTCATGGCTTGTCTGCTGGATGTATAATCCGATGATCTATTTCTTGGGGAGCTTCCCATGAATGAAAATATATATGAGGAGTTAGAGGAGTGGATTTGACCTATATGTGATATTTTTTTGAACCTTCTATGATTATCTTTGGGGTCCTTGATTTATGGTTAACCTCTCGGGCATTCAACTCAAAAGTTGTAGGTTTGAAAAATTAGAAGGCCTTTCTGTAATTCGATGTGGCCCCCGACTATTTTGGTTGTGACACTCCTTCAAATGATTTATAATAAATCATTGGTGCTTTGAGTAACAGGTGGTTGAAAACCATATGTCATTCTTCAATAATATGCTACGCTTCTATTCCATCTGAATTCAATTTTCCCCAAAAATCCAAATTATTAGTTAATGGAGCCTCTTATACCACAATCGAAGTTGGGTTGAATTTTTCTTCAACTTCCTTAGTTTTCCTCTTAACCAAGTCTATTTGTTTGGTGGCTTGATATGTGGCTACTTATTCTTTAGATGCCTCTTTTAACCATTCCTTTTCTTGTTTTTCCAATTATATCTCAACTGATTTCTCTTTTGTAATGTGGTTCATTATATCTACTTTACTTTTAGAAGCAATGGTCATGTCCCTTTTCTTTCTTACGTCCTCGACCAATATTCTTTGAAATTTTAATTTTTTGTAGGTAGATGTGAAATATGTTGGGCATGTGTTCAGTACTATATTCAACATTGTAGCCTGTGTATTTTCCTGATCCATCTTTTGTTGGGCTTCTTTGAATTTCTCAAATTACCCAAGCAAGATTGCGGTTGTCTGGTGAGTTATTCCTTCTTGATTGCTTCTTAGTTTCATGTTGATTTTCTACTTCATATATTTATTCTCCTACCTGAGGTATTGAATCTCTACTTGATTATTGGACCTGGGGCTTATGAATGCATTGACCAAGTGTTTTGTTGTGATTAGTGGATGGACTCCTTCCGTATATTTTTCGATGATCAATTTTTTCTTTTCTCTTAGGAAAACATCCTTCAGTACTTGTTTTTATTTGATTTTCATAGCCATGAATCAGGTACCATATTTTGTGGATTTTTTCCATTTGTTTGTTTCTTCCTTATACACTTCCTTGTACAATTCCATTATCTGCTCATCTGATGCGACCACTTGTTCAAACATTGTTTTTACAGTAGGTTCGGTTGAACCGATCTTCCTGATTGTTGTAAGAGTGATTGTTTTTGGTGTGATGTCCTTCCTATGCTTATCCTTTTTCTTATTCTCTCCCTTGTCTAGATGTTCTTTCTTCTTGTCTTATCCAGTGCCAATGACTTTGTTGGTGTAGAATTTCTCTGAATTTTGTTTGATATTCTTTTGAGCATCAAGGTTTTGGATACCATCCTTTTCTCATTGGCCTTGTGTGCTGGTTTTTTCTTTGTTGGTATTTTTCTCTGGATGATTTGAATAATTATTATGAGGGTTTCCTAGTGAAGTATTTTCTGAGGGTAGGCTTGAGTGAATTGATCCTATGGTATTTAAAAGGATAGCTCATGTATCATCAATTCTGCTGTTGACAAGTCCTTGAGTGTTCATACCTATTTATTCTAGTATCTTCTCTAGTATCCCTGCTATGAGGTGTGAGTCAGAGGATCATGATTTATTTTGTTTGTGTTGGTCAAATTTCGGTTGATATAGGAAGGTAATAAACTCTATGATTACAACATCACTTTTTTCAACACCCGGTTGAAGTGTAGTTGAGATCCTATGATCCCGTCTAAGATGCACTTCCATGGTTACTTCCATTAGGTCTCTTCTGATGATACCTGGTGGTGACATTTTCTGGACTTCCTTTTCTTCTTTGCTATCTTTTGTACTTCCATTTTTTTATTTAATGACTGGCGTAGACTTTGGTGGAAGTTTTTGATGTTGGTGGTAGCATTAGACATGTACTTTTACATTGGCATGTGTCTAGCATGTGGAATTCGTCAAAGAATGTTTTAGTATTGAGTTTACTTTAGTTAAAAGGAATTAATTAAAGTAAAATTGTATTTATTAGTAAATTGAGTTATTCAAGGACATGCATAGCATGCAACATGTAATATAAATATTAAGTGAGTGTGAGAACTAATATCAACCATAGATCACTTTTAAGATTAGAAATATATTGTAACTCATGATTATAAAAGAAAGGCTAGGGTGAAGGAGGAAGTCACTTGTGTTGAGGGAGTCGATATAGTCAGGACTTCTGTGAGATACACTTGTGAGAGACTTTGAGAGGAATACACTTTTGACGAGATAAAAAAGTGAGAGACTTTTGACCATAGGTTGAGTTCGAGAGACTTTGGTGAGAGACCAAGGTTGAGGATAAAAAAGAAGGATTTTTTCTAGTGTGAGAAGTGTAGGAGCAAAGAAGGAATTTTTCTTAAACTAGAGTGAAGATATTTCACAGGTTGTGTGAAGATATTTCATCCAAGTAATGATCAGAGAGTTGGATCACAAAGGGCCGTGATTCAAGATATTGGATAGGTGGAGAAGTAATTCCATCTAGAGGTCATACAGGTCAAGGAGGAGAGAGAGAAGAAGCAACCAAAGGTGGGTTTTAGTCAACAAAAGCCACATGAAAAAGTCAGATTGTATAGAGCCTGCTGTACATATTTTTTACACAGATACATGATTCAAAGTGGGTTGAATCACATATATACATAGATCACAAGAGGGTGAATCATGTATGCATCAAGAAACGTGCCAGAACAAGTCATATAATAACACAATAGTTTCCAGGTTTGTCTTAGGTGTATAATTCTCTCAGTGGGCCATTTTCTCTATTACAGGAGCCCTGATTTGACCTTAATAAAACATCATTGGAATGGTTTCTCTCTAGGGTTTATACCTAAAAATATTGGTGTTTATGTGTTCTTGATTTGGTTTCCTAGTTTATGCTTTCATTGCATGTTTAGTTTATTACTCAGTTGTTTTTTTAGTAGGTAAAGTAATATTATTTTGAGCTAACTGTCGAGTGTTGAGTAGAGTGGTAAAATATCAACATGGTATTAGTGCATATCAAGGGTTGAATCCACTTGGGAAAATCAATAGAAACGACTCTCTTGTGTTGATTGTGCGTTGCTTATTTGGTAAAGGTTTCCTGCTAGGGTCAGGTCAAATAATTTTCGATTGATGTAGTGTAGCTAGTGTTGACCGACCTATGCTCTATTTTTGTTGCTTCGCCATCATTTTTTTTTCTGTGTTCTTGTTTCTAACTATTTTTCAAGAGCCACTTTTTATTTCTTTCTTTGGCCTTCATTGCATATACTACTACCACCATCTCTTTGAATTGGGGACCAATACTTGAATTCAAAATATTTTGAATCAATGCTTGTTCTTTTTCTTGTTGTCGAGTTCTTTTGGCTGATCTGTTTGTGGAGGATAGTTTCTCCTTTATTAAGCGGGTTACTAAAGTCCAGTTATGTATTTGATTTGAATTTATGTTTCCAAATGATGTTGATGTCCTCTGGTACTGTAGTGGGGTTGATGAATTGCTTTCCTCTGGGTACTTTCTCATGCTTTTTTTTCTTTGTCAGAGTCTATTTTGTTGGGGAGATGATTGCGTTGTTGAGATTTTGAACAAATGGGGTAGTGTATAGGGATAATTCCCTTTATTCCTATTGTTTCCCATTGGTAAATGGTGTGAGAATGGTTGAAATATCACTTAGTACATCTGGGGGAATTTGTGTCTGAAACCCCATTTTTATGTCATTCTCTTGAAAGATTTGGAGCTTCATCCACTAAAATTCCAGCTCTTCTAGATTTGGCCCTCCATTGATACCATAGGAAAGCTTAGTATGGTCGAGGATTATTTGTATGTAAGAAATTAGCAGTAGGGATCGACGAACCTTTTTTTATACTCGCCATTTGTGGGAAACATTATTTATAGGATCTACCCAACACTTGAAAATTATCTCGGTGGGTGAAGACTCTCATGACCCGATCACTCCTGGTGCAAAGGAATCATAATTTTTCATGGTCGGGGTCTATTTTGATGTAAATGTAGGTTCCTCAACCATCCCTATTTGTCTCATGGATATCAAAATTAGAAAAATATGGGAATCTAATGGCGCTACCATTCTCTTGGAAATAGTTGCAGTTACTTTGTTTTAGGGTGTCTAGGTGATCTTCCCAGTTGAATTGGGATCCTGATTCCAAGATTTGGCCAATCAGTTCTAGCATCGTGAGATTAACATCTAAGGAGCAACCCACAATAGTGAAGCATAGTGAAAATGTTATAGAGGTCCATTTAGTGTAGGGGTTGGTGACTTTGTTGATGAGAATCCCTTTAGAATTTTTGGTCGTTGTCCCGTCTATGAGGGTTTGGAATATAGATCCAATTGTTTGCAATTAAGGTTTTGGGTACAGGTACATCGTTGTGCAGTATTCTAATTATCCTATGGATTAATCCTCCAATGATTCCAAATGGACATTTTAACCATAGATATCCATTATGGTACCGAATGATAAGAAATTTGACGACCTCTTCTTTACAACTATTGAATTCAATGACTTGTGATGCACCCAAGATGTGGCGAATGCCTGCATGTTCGACGAAATTTGTTTCCTCTTTCCATTCTCTAGCTTCCTTTCCCTAGGCGGTGATGTTTTTCCAATGTCATGACTAGTCAATTTATTCCATTCTTGTTGTGCAGATATTTTGGAGTCGTACTTCGAGCTCGATTGCGTTTGGTTTATCAAAATTTGATACTTGTCCCCTCATTCTAGGCATCCCTTCGTTTTCTTGTTGAGACGAGATGGTATGTGATAGTTCTTGAGTCAAGAGTGTGAATTTAGGTTTGAGACTCTTCTTTCACAAATGCTTTGGTGTAAATAACAATGAGGAGAAATCATAGGCCTCTTCCAAATCTGTATGCGGGAGATGGATCAAGGTTTTTGATTTTTCTAATGATGTCATTAATACACACGTCTTGACCATGATGTCAAATTTAATTTCTTGTTTGTGTGAGATGAATGCTACGTCGACGGTTCCTGAGCGATCGGGGTTGTCCCGTGGGATATTAATGTCATTAAATCCTTCCCACAGATTGGCCGTATCAAATTCATTTTCTCAGGTTATGTGATTTATTTGTTCATTTATGAGTTGATTCTCATGGTCAAGTCGACTCTTCCAATTAGTTGAAGTCTTCCTCTCATGACATTCAACTGTGTTGGTTTCTTCTTTCTTGTAAACTCGACTAAGACTTGTTCGTTTGAAGGCATGATTTCGTTTCTTGGAGAGTTCTTGGTTACTTGGATTAGTGTTTTTGCGTTCGATTGATTGATATTTATCCCATTCAATTGTCCTTTGAAACTCACACTTATAAGTTTTCTACTCGACCAAATGATGCATTGATCTTTCACTGGATCAATTAGTCTGCTTGTTTAGATAATGGTGTAGATCTTGATTAGGTACTGAGTTTTCTCTTAATTTCTTCAGTTCATCTCTGTTTTTTTACCAGAGGCTTTGTTCTCTTCTCATTTTTTCAGAATTGAAATCTTTGATGTTACACAATGATTGTATACTTGTACTTGTGGAACAATATTTTGTACCTAATTATGGTAACTAACTTATTAGTTACATTATTTAGTTTTTATTAATCTTACTTAGCTTTTCTCTAGGTTTTCTTTTTTTGTTTTTATTTATCTCCTTAGGACTTGATTTTTCTAAAGATATTTTGATTTCTTTTGTTGTTGCTTGCAGAAGTGCCTCCTCTGATCTGAATTCAAAGTCTTTAAGAAAATTACTTCTAATTATGTTCCAGTTGAATGTATGTCCAAACACTTCTTCGATCTTATACCATTTATGTGGTATGTCAAATAATGTATTCAGAAACATGTGTGGCCATACGCGTTCATCCCAATATTATGATTTTTTCCATTCCTTCTCACATTGTTGAATGTGAGATACTGGGTTGAACCTAGGTTTGAAAGTTGGGATGTCTAGGTTTGTCGATAATTGTTTCCCCCCAAATATTTTGAAAAATTATAAAGTGGCAGTGTTCCATGTATATAGTCAAGGTGCATGCATTTCCCACCATTGGGCTTCTTGGCCTGTGAAAGACTCAACTAGAATTTGAATTCTCCGATGTCTCTGACTGAATTGGAAACTTCATTGACATGCACCAATGGAGAGTTCCTTTCACTAAACCACAAGGGTTGCCTTGCGTTTGTATGAGTCAGAATGCATGTCGATGTTTGCTTTAAATATATTTTTTCCACAATAGGTACAACTTGTACTGAGAAGTATGATTTGGATCTTGTTATTGGTATGTCTCTTGTCGATCAACATTATTTTTCTTAGGGTTCATAATTCTCCATTTGCTAGTTGTACAATTATGTATCTAAATTTTTTCCTATTGATAAGGGAGATCCAACTAGGATTTATCCTTTGTTGTTTGGATCGACATTATGTATTTTCTCATTTATTACTTGATATAGTCTTCAGGCTTCCTAATATTCGTCCCATTTCTCGACCCAAGGTTTTCCTTCCTTTGGATCCAATGGGATTATAATTTCTCTTATGCTCCCATTCAATTTGATCCTATCTCTTTCAAGGGAGATTTTATCTCGCATGTTTCTTCCCCAAGATCTATTGACTAATGCGATATAGGTAGGGATGCATTTGATTAAGTTTATTACTTCAAAATTGAATCTCGTCGGTGTTTCCATTAGAGATGTTATTACGTTTTTAAGGGTACCGACTGGTTCAAAGAACCTCAGATATGCTAGCTTTAGGAAATTGATGGTTGGTTGTAGTAGTGGTTTTCTGAGTTGAATCCATGTTTCCCTTGGGAGTATGTTTACCTAAGATCCAAAATCAACTATAACTTCCTTGATCATGTTTCCGTCGATTTCAAGGTCAACTTATGGGTTTAAGTCATTGGTATGTCTTTCTTGAGATAGTAGGCACAAAATTTTAACATATATTTTGCCTTCTTTTTATTCTCTTAGAATAATTAGTAGGTCAATCAAATGAGCGACTGAATGATTTTATTTTAACAAATACAAAAATTCATCTAACATTGTATCAAAAATGTTTGTGTCCTCCCTTGTTCATTTTATCTTGGTCGATATTTTCGAAGAATTTCATCGCTTCCTGCATAAGTTTGTCTTGTTGATCTAGATCGGGGTATATATGTCGGTCTCTCCTTTGTCGAATTGATAGGTATGGATACATATCTTCACCAGATCCTAAACATGTTACTACATGAAGGTTCTTTGCATTCAAGATATCTTGTTTTGGTACTTTGTGAAAGAGATTTACAATTCTTTTGTTCATATATTTTTCTAGTACAATCAGATAGTCCTCTGGGGAGTGATCTCCTACTCCAAAAATGTTACAGAACTTGAGATCAATTATGTTTTTGATTGGAAAATATGGGCTGATATGATAGTCTTTCCAACAATTAAAGAAATAGTAGCATCCTCTGTTGCATCCTCTACCAAGGTTTCCTCGTCCTCTGCCTTGACCTTGATAACCACCCTGACCTCATCCTCTATATGCATTTCCATTTGCTTGGTTGAGATGTTGGTTGACCACCTATGTTCGATATATTCTTTATGTTCAACCTACATTCCTGAGTGGAATGATTATTTTATTCACATATATGGCACCACTTGGGGCATGCATTCCTTAAATTGTGTGGGCAGTCTCTTGTTACGTGATTTGCCGAGACTTCACAAATATTCCCATATATTTTGAACTAGATGCATGTGACTGTTGGGTCCAACACATCACTGAACTTGCAATAATAGTTTTGTGACACTCACTTGTGCAAACGGTACACCAGAGTTCATTGCGTGCAATCAACATGATTTTGATTTACTATTGTAGCTCCGTGAGATTTTCTTCCAGTCTTTTTTCAACAATTGTCAAAGACATGGTTCCTTCATCATCCATTTAAATTTTCTTTTCTTTTTCATTATGTCTTTGCATGAATGAAGATCATACATTCAGAGGGGAATTATAATCTTTTGTAATAATCCTGACACATAGCATTGTACCAACATCTTTTCATCGATTGTGTAAGAGATTTGGCTTAATAAATCTTTAAACCTCTTATCATATTCTCAAACTGTTTCTCCCAGATTTTTCTTGATTTCTTTTAATTTTTGTGTTGCCAAGTGACTGTTGTCTTGAGTTTTGAATAACTTGATGAATCTTTTCCTTATGTCTTCCTTCGAGCATTGTTAATTGTCTGTATAATTCATAAATCAAGCAAGAGATCGTGCTTGAAGGGAAGCAACGGACTATGCCATTTATTTGTCTTCATTGTTTATGTCGGTTGTGCCCCAAAATTTCTCGTAGAAGAACCAACGCCACTTAGGCTCTTTGCTACCTTCGTAAATTGAGATCTGCTTTGGACCCATATTTTATTTTTGGGGTTTCTTAGAAAATGGAACTATTGCAATATTTTGTGTCGAGGTTGACTGAGAGGTCAAAATACTTTCTTGAGTCAGGTTTTGGATTTTCGAATCGGCTTGTGCCATTGTTAATTGTGTGCATTATTTTCTTAGGATTTGAGCATTTGTTTGACAAGCTTTATCTAAATATTTGAAAAATCATCCTCTACATGGTTTTGATTGTTCATTTTCACTATTTGTTGAGTTGGAATATTCTAAAAGTAGATTTAGTAGGGGGCTGACATCCATGATATCTCTTACATAAAGAAGTATATGTTCTGGTCAGTTTTCACTATTTTCTTTTTCTTCAATTAGCGCAATATCTCTTATTTGACTAATATTATTAGTTTGACATAACATCCACAATGGTTGTGTATATGTATGAATTCTTTGTCAGAGAAAGTATATAATACATGGGATACGACTTCTTATAGGATAAAGTCAAATTGTGTGTCCCGAATCATCGATCTCCATGTCGACTTGGTCATTGGATTACTAGGCGGCATCAGCTTCCACACTCAATTGCAAGATTCCACTTCTCCTAGGAGCCATTGGGGTGTTCTCAAGGGATGCTCCAATGATCTGTCATGCCTTGGTAAGTTTTCTATGAGATTTTCGAAGATCCCTCTCATTTCACAACTCTTCTCATTTCTTTTTCCTTTTATCCTGTTCTATTTTTTTAATATCAGCTGAAGGCTTATGGATCTGTGTTTGATGTGCATATTTATTGTTAGAATTAGTTATATTTCTCTCAGCTGATGGAATTTTCGACTTGGGTGTGGTTCGACTTCAGTTCAACTTTTGTCTTTAACTTCAACTTTGAATTATCTCATGCCATGGATCATCCAACCCCCCTACATTGACCCAACTTACTCATGGTCAACGGTTTCCATTGTCATTTTTTGTACGCTCATTTATTTAAAAAGTGCTCCCAAGATTCTCTGGTATCTTTGCAGTTAGCTTCCAAGAAATCTTCGCACTCTTCTTGTCTCTTTCACTAGTTGGATTTTGGAGGAGGATATTTCAAAGGGGGTCAGTATTCGATAATGTCTCTGACTCCTTTGTCTATGAGGAATGTATGTAACATGGAAGGGATGGTGCAAAGGAATCCGTCATGCAATTCCGTATAGAATTTTTTCTTGATGGTATGGAATGACTCTATATATTCAACAACTTGATCTTCAATGTAATCTTCCACAATCCTCTCAACCCACTAGTTTAGGTTTGTTCTTCCTCCATTTATGATCTTGTGCATCAATTTATCATTAAAAGTGGGTCTTCACATTAGGATGACTGAGATATGTGAATAATTCTTCTGGAATGGCTTCCAGAAATCATTCGTGAGTTTCTGAGAAGAATTGAGCACATGCTTCAATGAGCATCAGTTAATTTCTTCTTGCATAATTCTTGATGTAGTTGATAATTTTACACTCCCACCATTCACATATGTCTTCCAAAGTTAGCATCTATGTGTGCTTTTTCTATGCATGCCCGAGTTCAGAAATACTGAAAATGGAACCAATGTTGTAGTCTAGGGGAAAGTACAATAATGTTCCCATCAATTTCTTACACGGAGAATTACAGACTACAATATTATATATAAGAATACATAGACATATAGAAGAACATACGCAAGTGGGGGAGAGCCATCAATAGATTTTATTATATATATGTGCCCAAAAACACCTATGTCTTTCCATTACATGATAGTGTATATATATGTCTTGTATACAGTTACCAATCAGTTAAATTCCTTAATTGTTTGATTGGTCGACTCTAGCTGTCTGTTCGACCGAATTCCTAACCGACTAATACAGTTGACTTGGCTAGTCAACTAGGAGGTCTAGTCGGGGGGGGGACTAGCCCCAACAATAGTAATTATATAACTGTTGTCCTTTGTAGTTTTCTACTTGGGTATTTTGCAGGTTGGAAAAGAAATAGTTTGGAAGGAGCATGATAGGTTTTCAACCACAATATCTTCATTATATGTAGGACACCCGATATGTCTCTTTTTTCTTACTACTAATAGTTAGTTATTTGGTCGAGTTAGTTACAAATATTTGAATGAATTCTTGGGATTTGGTTTGATGTTTAAATGTTCAGTTCTCTATTGTGTCTTTAACCCATATCCATGGGGATTTTTCCCATAACATACCTGACCACGATATTGGGGAATTATCTCATTTGTGGATTAGTTTTTAAGTGATTTCTTTGTTCTTCCTTGTTTTTTGTTGTTGACTTAATAGTTTAAAGATTTTTGAGTCTTTCTTATACCTTGTCAAGCCTTCTAGATTCCACTTTTAGTATTTTCTAGAAGTTTTAGGGTCATATACATGTTTTTTTTTGCAAACAATTGCGTACATACACACATTTTCTTTGAGATAGTCATGTACATATGTGATCTACCTTACACACAATAGAGTACATCTCCAAAAAAAGAATTTCTTACTCTTCTTTTCCTTTCTGGGGTATTTGGCTTAGTTTCTTGGGACTTGTCCTAGGTCCTGTGAATATTTCAGGCCTATTGTTAGTTACATAAGTATTATAAGTTAGATGTCTTTACAAAGAAAAGTAGAAAATAATTAGTTTCTTTATTTTTCTGCTTCAATCTTGTGTGAGTAGTTTGAAGGTTCCTTTCTTGTCTTTTCTGTTTGCAGTTATTGTGTTAACTCTCCTTACAGTCTAAATAAGTATGGTTTAATTCTATTTTCTTCTCATTTTTCATTTTTCTTTGTTTTGCACTGAAAAAGAAAATTACTCTAGTTTTCCATTTGTCATTTTTCTTTATAAAACAAGAAACCAAAACAAAGAGTTTTGATTTGTTTTTATATTTTTCATCCTTTACCTCTATCTATCACTGAAAATAAAAGTTATTTTTGAGCATCCTCTCTTCTTTTGCATATATTGATTTCAAAATCTTGTTTGTATTCTTGAAAACTTTTAATTTTCGCAAGTTTTGGTCATAAGTTTTGTTGAAAAGTAAATTTCAGTTGTGCTTGTTTTTGGAAAGTTGCATTGCATTCAAAAGTTGCATTAGTTTTTGCATTGCATCTAAAAGAAAATTTGCATTACTTGTATTGCATAGAAAAGATAAATAGTTTTCATTTTGAAGCATTGCTTAACATACTTTTTCCATTGAAGAGTAAACTTCTTTTACTTAACAATGGTGTTCTTAAAGTGCTTCATTTTATGTTGAGTCTCAAAACATCACAAACTTTCACATTTGTAAGCCAAACATGAGGCCATATGAGGAAGATTCAAGGAGATAACTTCTTTGAGTCTTGACCAAGAATACCAGAGAGACCATATACATTGGTTTTACTAGTATCCATACCTCCATGAGAGGCGATCCTTTCATAGCTTAGAGCTTTGCTATGTTTCCCATACATTTGATCTAGACTAGCAAATATTCACTTAGATGCCAACTGCGAGTTGGTATCCATAGTTAATTTTCCTAGGTATCTCAGAGGTGATTATGGGGGGTTTTATGTGGTACCTGAGGTAGACATAATATAACGTTATCAATACCCTTGGAGGGTTCCCTGCAATGTGAGGGTTACTTACATCAGGTAGGGATGGTAAGTGGAGTTCAGGGCAATTGCTTCTCACTCCTTCATTATTCTATCATGAGACTTAATCAACCCATGTTGTTGTTCTGAAGGGAATTTACCTTGCTTCTTTGTTACTATAGTCTCAGGACCCAATCCACCTGAGCTAGAGTATTGAAGGATAAGTTTTTGTGTGTTGATTCCCTATTAAGTTTTGTAGTGGTGTGATATTTGCATATAAACAACCTTAAAAAGTTTGTTGGTAGATACCTTGAATCATTTATTTAAAGTGGCTAACCAAATTATTCATCAGTATTAGAGGGATCAAGGACATCCACACATAAGAACGAATTCTGCATCACATCCTCTAAGGCATCGACTTGATTAATCTGGTCCTATTATTTTGTACCAAATATTCCTATTGATATTGAAAAATTAAATGATTTTGCACTGGAGGTTACACATATATCAGATATCGAAGATGAAGGCTTTGTCATACCTTTTAACCCCCCATTAACTGGATGGGATGATCCAGTTTTAGTCTGTCTTATGAAATTTTTGTCAGACAACACTAATAATCTCCCCCTTTGATGGGATGTTATGGAAGGCACTTCAGATGTGTCTGAGTTGGGGTCCCCTTCAATCCCCACTTCGACTATAATTGGGGGGGAAGGGAGGTTTCACCTCGCCACCCTTATATCCAGAAGACTAACATTAGTCAATCCATGATGGCCATGTAGGTTAGTGGTTTCATGCTATTGATTATGGGGTCCAATCAATTTTTGACTGCGATTGCCTCATTTCATTTCATTTCTAACTCATTTTTAGTTAGAATTCCATCTATTGGCATGCATAATGTTTTGGCTAGTTTTCAATCGATCACTCAAAGTATTAAATTTGGAGTAGGAATTTCTTCAAATCCCTTGCAATATGTTCCTTGCGGCGAGGGGCATATCCTTCCATTCTTCCCTTCTCTCGAAAGCGGGTCTTTACCATCTTCTGGTATAAATCCATTTGTGAGATGGAGTGGTCATATGAGTGGAGTATTTTGATCTTCCAACATGCCTTGGAATTCTAACCCTTTCACTCTGTTTGGTTGGCTCGAGAGAAATCCCTTCCCTTCATTTGGGATGTTAGTAGGGAGCATGTTGGAGTAGGATATTTTGGAGAAGACTTGGGAATCATGTAGGAATATATTGCAATACATTTTGGATAAGGAGCAATGCATGCGGAAAGTATCTGAAGCATGTTCGAGAGTCAGCGTGCAAAAGGCAAAAAGTAGTTAGGATTTTGGGAAATATTTTCCACATTGTAATGGGCTTAGCCCTATTATAAAGCTATAAATTATAATGAGTTTTTGGGGTTGAAGTAGTCAAAGAATGATGGTGATTTAATGATTTGATCTTTGGTGATGAGTTTTGGAGTGAGAGTGTTTTGAGTAATAACTAAGATTTTTAGGAGTTAGGCTCGCACTGCAGCAAAATGACTACGCACATTTGAGTAATGGTTAATGTTGCATCTTTTTGTAAGAACAATGTCTAACTGTAAGAATACTATAAATGACTAATACAAGAATCCATCCATTGTGGACGTAGCCTAGATTGGGGTGAACCATGTTAAAACCTTGTGTCGTGATGTGTGCTTTTGTGTTATGTTTTTGATGCATATGATCTTTATTGTTACTACATAGTAACGATAAATGGTTAATATTCTGAATATGGCATTGATGTATGTTTTTATGATTCTGCGCACTTAAACTAATAATGAATGAATGAATGTTAAGTAATTTCATACAGAGGGTATGTTGAATAGTGATTAAAGGTTAAGTAACATAAACTCCACACACAGTAGATGAATGGATAATCCATAGTATGAGTATGACGAATGCCTCACTTCCCATCATCATTGCAGAACCTTGTTCTTGCAACCCCTCTAGATGCCTCGAGTGAGACTTCACTTTCCTTGCGGCGAGGGGCATATCCTTCCATCGTTCCCTTCTCTCAGAAGCGGGTCTTTACCATCTTATGGTATAAATCCATTTGTGAGATGGAGTGGTCATATGAGTTGAGGATTTCGATCTTTCGACATGCCTTTGACTTCTAACCCTTTCACTCTGTTTGGTTGGTTCGGGAGAAAACCCTTCTCTTCATTTGGGATGTCGGTAGGGAGCATGTTGGAGTAGGATATTTTGGAGAAGACTTGGGAATCATGTAGGAACAGATTGCATGACATTTTGGATAAGGAGTAATGCATGCACAAAGTATCTGAAACATGTTTGGGAGTAAGCGTGCAAAAGGAGAAAATTAGTTAGGATTTTGGGAAATATTTTCCACATTGTAATGGGCTTATCCCTATTATAAAGCTATACATTATAATGCGTTTTTGGGGTTGAAGTAGTCAAAGAATGATGGTGATTTAATGATTTGAGCTTTGGTGATGATTTTTGGAGTGAGAGTGTTTTAAGTAATGACTGAGATTTTTAGAAGTTAGGCTCGCACTGCAACAAAATGACTAGGCATGTTTGAGTAATGGTTAATGTTGCATATTTTTGTAAGCAAACTATGCATATGTAAGAATACTATAAATGACTAATGAAAGAAGCCATCCATTGTGGACGTAGCCCAGATTGGGGTGAACCACGTTAAAACCTTGTTTCATAATGTGTGCTTTTGTGTTATGTTTCTGATGCATATGATGTTTATTGTTACTACACAATAATCATAAATGGTTAATATTCTGAATATGTCATTGATGTATGTTTTTATGATTCTATGCACTTAACTAATAATGAATGAATGAATGTTAAGTAAAGTAATTTCATGCATAAGGTATGTTGAATAATGATTAAAGGTTAAGTAATAGAAACTGTTTACACAATATATGAATGGATAATGCATAGTATGAGTATAATGAATGCCTCACTTCCCATCATCACTACAGAACCTTAGTTCTTGCAACCCCTATAGATGCCTCGAGTGAGACTTCACTTTCCTTGCAGGTGATGCCGAAAGGGCTGATGTCTAATGTTTTTTTTTCTTTTAAATGATTAACCCTGGGTCTGCCCATTTCGACGCCAACAAATCGTTCCATTTCTAGTTAGAGACTGCAGTGTGGAGACAACAACATGATTTTTGTTTGAGAATGTAGTCACAAGGTTTGGATTCCCCAGAGTACTTATGAGTGATTAGGAAACTCACTTTATGAACATGACTATTGCATTGTTAATAGAGGAGTCTTAGATCCATCACCAGAAGAGTACCCCATACGATCCTCAGGAAAATAACACGGTAGAAGCCTTCAATAAGACTCTAGAACATGCACTAACAAAGGTTTACAACATTATAAGTCAGGATGTATGGGACTTAAATATTCTAGCAATATTATGGGCATATAGGAATATATGCAAGAAGCTGACAGGACATACTCCATTTCGGTTGACGTATGGACACAAAGCAGTTATGTCGATTTATTTTACTATACCAAGTCTGTGCATTTTGCTGTGATGAAATAGCTTACATATTATGGTGTAGTAGAATGGATATTTCTAGAACTTATGGAATTATAAGAAGATTTCTTTTTTGTAGGTTTCCATCAACAAGTAAAGAAAGCGCTCGAGAAATATTAGCATGACATGCATATCAAGCAAAAGAAATTCTAGACTGGAGATTTAGTGTTACTATATGATATTATGTTTTTGTAGCACCTAGGGAAGCTCCAGATGCACTGGTTAAGGCCATACGTGATAAGGTTCGCTACAGAAGTAGGTGTTGTTCAGCTGGAGAAGTTATGGAAGGGTTGGTTAACAAAAGTAGGATGAAACTATACAGGTACAACCATTATTTCGTGCACTAGTCCAAACTGAACTGAATGTGTATCGTAGATTATTATAGTATAGGTAGAAAAATCAAGAAAAATCAAGAAAAAAAGGAAAAAGAAAGAAAATGGTTCAGAGAAGAGGTAGCAAGTTGAAGAGTTCAAGCAGTTAAGATTAGCAGATAAAAAGGAAAAATAGGAAAATGTCACAGAAGAGAAAGAAGTAGGCATAAGAGTGCATAGATGAAGGAAGTAAGATTGAGCAAAGAGATGAGATCGTGTAGAGAGGGGAGATCACTCAAAGAGTAGATATCATAAAGATAATAGTTAAGAGCATTTAAGGCAATCCATGAAAGGACATTCAATAAAGAACTACCATGATGGTGAAGTAGTGGCACTGCGTAGCCATAAATGCAGATCGAAAATAATATTTTGATAGGTTGGAGAATAAAATGGATAATTCATTGAATATATGAAGTTAATGAAGCATTACGACAAGTAATGAGTGAAAATCACTAGCAGATTAGATGACAAGTTTAGGCGCGAAGGGAAGCTAACAAATGGTGATGAGGTATATAAGCAAGAAAATGGTTGACGAGCAAAGTTTATTCTCAGTTACTGTTTGCATAGAGAGCCAATTTGTAGAGATGAGTTTTAGATTCTATTTGTACGTATAGAACAATTGCAGAGGAAGATGACATCACCCAAGACAACAATGAATTCAACATTAGTACCAAAGAAACAACACAATCAACCAACAATGACACCTATAGTTGAAGAGACACATGATGCATCCTGCTAAGCGTCAAGATTTCCCAAGGACTACATACCACTTAGAAATCCATCTAAAAAAATGGTCAACTTATAGAAAGACGCAAAGTACCCACTCATGGAGCCAATAATTCCACTGGGAGTGATTGTGGAAGAAGACTTGTTAGGCCTGATACCTATTGGATAGTTGGTTGTCATTGATGATATTAGATATGTTTTGTTCATTATTGTCAACAGAAGTGGTTGTCATTGATGTCAACAGATGTGATGGGTGTATTTGAGGAAGTATATAAGAATCCCAAGGTGTACTCATGAAGCCCGAAGTTGTTTTAGGAATAAAAACATGAAGGGTAGTGTAAATGAAGGTAACACACTCATAAATGGATAATATTCTTCATTCCATTTCCAACAGTAGGTGGTACGTCACATAGTTCCTCAAAATTTAGGATTTATGAGGTCATGAAGTTGGAATCCTCGAATAACAGTTAAGAAACCCCTTGTTATCACTCCAAGAGTCACCCCCAGACTGCAAATGGGGGTAAGCCTAGTAATATTTAATTTATTTTGTGTTAAGCCCTAATATTGGCTCATTACCCCTTAATTGGGGCATATTATATTAGTAATGTTATTTTATTTATGTCGGCTTTAGGCCATTAGTTGTAATTATACCTCCTAGTCTCCTATATATACCAAGGAGACATTTTCATTTTGAATAATCTTGTACTTGAAAATTTAAGTGGGGTAAAAGGAGGTTGCCCCCTCAAAGAGGCTTATTATCTGAAATTATCTCCTTTTCAAGGCTTTGAGTACTTTTTCTGAGGTTTTTCTATGCTATATTGATATTTGGTTCTTAACATTTTTAGTGGGTTAAAATTTGGGAGTCAAAACAAGACTGTAAAGAAAGGAAAATATAACAAAGGTTGCTGCAGATCAGTCCTCGACCATTAGGCTATGGAGTCATAAGTATTTTGAGTAATGAAGGCATTTAAATGACCTATCAGACAAAGGATTTATGTGGTGATGAGGAGAAGGAAGACATAATGTGTTTGAGTGATAAACTGTGAAACATGGGCAAGATGACGACAGATCCTCTACTGCCTCAAGAATCCATAAATCAAGAATGAAACATCTAGACAAGAAGGAAAACAACAAGCGTCTGAGTGATAAACGATGAAACATAGGCAATATGACAACAGATCCTCTACTGCATCAGGAATCCATAGATTTGAGATGCTACATTCAGACAAGAAGAAAGGCAACAAGCGTCTGAGTGATAAACTATGGAAAATGGGCAAGATGAAAACAAATCCTCTGCCACCTCAAGAATCCATTGATCAAATATGCTACATCCAGAAAAGAAGAAAAAAAAAACAATATGTAAACTGAGAAGATAGTTTGATAAAAACAACTCAAAGGAATCTTCAATAACATAATATTTACAATCCAACCCCTCAGGCTTATAAACTAAAAAATACAGAGCCCTTCTCTTGAAACTCTCTTGTCTCTCTAGCCTCTGAACCCCACCTTTACAAAATATTAAACTCATCTATTTATAATCAGGTCAGTCCACAAATCTAGGAGTGTGATTTGGCCATCCCATTCAAATTGTTCGTCTGCGCATCCTTCTGTCAAATTATGCATGTTTCCTCTTGTCAGACGCAAGCTCAGATCAGTATGGGCCTGCAAGACGAAACTGTCCATCATGGTACCTCGGGTTGACAGTTATGTCTCCTCGGCTTGAGATTTCATGCATTCTATTTATGGACTGAGCTGAGGCTTCAACTACCATTTCTTTTTTATTAACTGAATCCTCCTCGGGATCGGAGCATGACTGTACGATTAGGGGGAGACCATGTGCCACTCATGGATTGGGTGTTGAATAAGCAGGTGGTTTCAAGGCCAAAAGAGTCAATACTTGTTCATTGGATGTGTTAGCACTAGAAGTCACTCCTGGATTGCAGCAGGAGTAATCCTGATACCCATAAGTTTATATCTCACAGGTTGTTTATAAAGGGTGAACGAATGGGAGTAAACTCAGAAAAATATTGTTTTAATTCAGAAAATGGGGTTGGAAATACAGATCTAGGTGAGGTATTGATCTAACTTAGTCTAGTAAGTTTGCATAGTGGTGAGTAAGTGGAGGGAAAATGAGAGAGGAATGAAAGTCTTCTCTGGAAATCCGGTATTCCAATAGCCTTTGAAGGAAAAGTCTCATATATGAGATCCTATAAGATCCGAAAACTTAAAAAAAATTAACATGCTGCAAAAACCGTTATAATCAAACCTACATTATATAGACATTACAACACTTGACTGGATCATCCATGCCTGGGATTTAAGATTCAGAAGAAAGAGTAAGGAAGAGGCTGGCTTCCATTAAACAAGAAGTCTCAAATATCAGTCTATAACCAGAGAACCAGAGGCCTCACTACAACTTTACAATTGGGAGCTTAGCTCTACCATCGATACTAAAAAAATGGAAAAAATGCCTACATATACTTAGAACTGTCTTGGGTTGCCTTAAATGCGATCATGTCATACATTCAAGACTTTACGTTGATGAGCTTCTGTATCAAGATGCGCATGTAGATGTTGGTCAGACTACCCATGCAGTCTTCTTGTCAGACGCGATATCTGTCAGTTCGGACTGACAGCCTGCCTCTGCGCTTTGTCCCTTTATGGCCTTCTATTTAAGGGATGAGACTATGTCTCACCCACCTTCCTTATTTGCATTAACTTCTATCTCGAGATCGGAGAGGCCCAAGTCAAATATTCTTCTAGACAATGTGGCAACCTTCCCTTGGCTGCTGCTACTTCGTTGGACTGCTACGAGGGGACCCAGTCAGCGGACATGGATGAGACTCTTGGCGGGGACGATGGTGCCAACGTCGTGAAGGTGAGACGAGGGGTTCCCATGTGGTCAGGTGAGATAGATGGAGGGTGACATGGAAAGTGATGGCGACGGAAGTTGTGCACACTGTACTGGGATAGGTCAGAGGTGGAGTGGCATGGGGCGATGATGTGGGGGCAGATGAGAGGATGTGGA
>JASDQU010438967.1:26600-53877 GCA_032191745.1 Picea mariana | reverse complement strand
ATAAAAGGGTATAGCCACCAAAGATACAATGTGGATCTATACTTCCATGACATGAACTAATCGTAGCCATGGAAAATACACAGTGGAGCTACAAGACAATAAGACATAGCCACAGACCAATATAAAGTGGATCTATGTGACAGTATATGTATCAATATTCTCAAAAGAAACTCTGTCGTAACCTGGGCAAAGTACATATCAGAGTGATCACTCAACCTAGGGTCTTCTTACCGATCCTAATGCAGTATGACTCTAACCATGTGAATAGATGTCCTGATGTCAAACAAGGTAGAAACCACTTGATTATCGGTCAATGAGGTAAACAGTAAACAAGTGCGAGGGAAATCACCATTGATGTCAATGATTCCCAAGGTACCCTAGTATATTCCAGTAAATGTGAATAAATGAGATGAAGTTGAAAATTCATGGAATCATCTAATCAGAGGTCAATAATGTAAACCTATTGTCAGAAGCAAGGAGGCCTGCCATTGAGGCATGCAGGTCCCAAGGTACTAAATGGTTTCTAGGTCCAGTTCCTGGATAATGTGTTGAAGTCAATGGGAATAGACTCGTCGAAGGAGGGCCTTCATGTATCCCCCATAAAAGACACGAAAATGAAATAGAGATATAAGGTGGTGAATCAGATGAGAACAGACTGACATGGGTGTTGAAACAAGAAACTTGTGATGGTTGACTCTTGAGGTAGATACTTCCCTTGAACACTGAGGCACAACAGCAGAAACATGACATGGACCAAAACATGATGATGCAGTGGATACTGTGACTTTCATCGAGTGACCCAAAGGAGTAAAGAAACTCAAAGGATTGGTTTAGTGCATAGGTTCAATGGATTAAATGTATTCAAATACAAATTTTCTTGTTCAAGGGTGACCGTAAGAATGACCTATGATGTTTTCAAAAACTGCTTGGCTTGCTCCTTCAAAATTCCCCCCCATTCAGATAGACGAGTACCTCTTTTTAATTTAACGAGCTCGAGGAGGGTAACACATGCTTGATATAAATCACCTTCGGTAAGTCCCTCTTCCTTTGTTTAACGAACTAGAAGAAGTAAGGGTTTGGTCCCATATGGGCCCTTCAATGTATGATTTTTTAACGAGTCCAGAGAAGGTAAACTTAGTGATTTTTCATGTTTGGAGAGTCTGAAAATAACTTAAAGACGAATATAGAGTTGTCATTTTCTGTAATGTTAGTATCGCGAGGATGAAAAAGAGATAAATTATCAGTCGAAAGACACCCTTTCAAACCTTTTAACGAGTGGGAAAAGGAAGCAAGATCACTAGACAATATTTTCATGTTTAGAGAGTTTGAAAAGAGCTTAAAGACGACTCCAGGGGGTTCCTTTTTCATGTATCCATGAGAGTCCGAAAAATACATAAAACTTTACTCGGTTGCGTTCTCATGTTTTTTTGAGCATGAGAAGGAACTAAGACCATGCTCGTTATTGGTTTTATTTTTACACAAGCTTGAAAAAAAATTAAAATATGCTTGTAAATTCCCAACGTAATCTCCAAAGGTTGGGATACCAATGTATGGTTGGTATTCTGCCCTCAGCTTGAAAATCTAGTGGCTTAACTCCAGAACGATAATTAAAAGGTTGGAGAAATTCCCCCCCAAGCTTCAATTCATTCACCAACTTCGAGGTTGTCACCAATTTCTGTACTAGATGGAGAAAAAGGATACGTGTGGATGAAATGAAGGTTCAAAAACAAGACCTAACGAAAGACTCGACTCAACATCTACGAGATATAGTGAAAGACTCAACCTGATGCGAGAGGTGATTGTTTCATTTTTTAACGAGATTGACATAGGAAAAGAACTATTCTCAAGGCTCCGGGTTCAATCCCCAGATTTATGTTTCATTTTTTAACGAGCTTGCTATAGAGAGTAAAACTATGCTCGTGACCTCTATTTCATTTTTTAATGATCTTTCCAGATAGAAGCGAAAATATGCTCATAACCTCTACTTGATCATGGATTCCAAGAGGATAATGCTCTGTAAGGACACCATGTCAAGGGACAAAACTTAGACATGGGTTTTAAGAGATCTTCACTAGATGGAAGAACAATGCTTGAGAAGGAAACCATGTTGAGGATTGCGACCAGGGTAAGTATATCAATCTCTAAAGAGCCTATCGAAGAGATCACCATGTCAACTACCGAATCTAAATCATAAGAGGCTAAGCTTATAGGGAGAGGCTCATCTTCATCGGTAGTGGAAGGCATGGGATATAACGCCACATAATTGACCTGTGGCGGGGGTGATATCACCTGCATATAAGAACTGTTTAGGGAGGTAATTAGGTTGGTAATCAAGTCGGGACCAATGCATGAAAGTTGATCAATAGCCACAATTATTCCATCGTGAAGGAAATATATCACACAGAAAAGAGTGGACACAATGGCTTTCATGGCATAGACATAATCTTTCCCAAGGAGTAAATCGAAATCCAAGGGGTCCTGGAATACCATAACATCAATAAAGATAGTTTTCCCTCCCAAATTTATGGGAAATTGAGGAAGGAATCCTAAAGGGTGACTGGTTCTTCTGTTAAAAGTGAACAGAGTCTGGGTAGCCGACACAATATGAGGATAACCCAAATCTTTCCAAGCAATAGAGGACAAAATACTAATGAATGAACCTTCATATATCAACGCATGAGGAACGTCCTGACCACAAACCTGTACTATAATCTTGAAAGGAATGTGAGAGGGAAAACGAGGTCCAGTTAGCACACCCCAATAAAAAAGGATGGCCTCATTAATTGGAGGGGGTTTCGTGGGAGAGGGAGGAATGACCCCCAACATGGTAGATTCTGTATCAACGAGAAAAACGTGGGCATAATTAGGTTTACTTTCTAACAGGAGAGTAGGATCAACTGATAATGACATCAAATCAACCACTTGGGTTTCATTCTAAAAGGGGAGAATGGGGTCGACAGCTGGAAATGGATAGATTGCTTGGGTTGTAATCTCTAAGAAGAGAGTGGGATAAAACGAGGATGGTATTGGATCGAACACTTTGTCAACTGGCCCAACTATGGATGTGACTAGATTGACTACATGATCAACCAGACTGACCGATTGAGGGACTGGATTGACCATTCCATCAACTATAGGTGGGTCGAGAGTAAGCTTGTGATAAGCAGTTGGAAGTTGATGCTGGGAAACAATCATTTCTTCTAGTAATTTTGAGGCTTCTTCCATATGGGGGAAAAGGTGAGTTTGATAACTCCCTCCACATAACTGACATAGGAAGTTGACTCTACTTTTCTTCTTCCCATTGGTATACTGACTAGTTGACGAGAGGTCATCAAATTCTTGTTCAGAGGTTGATGACATGGGTTGGTGAGGGCGTGTAGATCATGCTTCCATAACCTTGGATATTGTTACACATTATTTTTATCATTCCTATGATCATTAATGATGTAAACCTATATGTTTCCTTCAGAGGGGTCAGTGGCCTGAATTCCTAAAGAAAGAAGGGAGAAGAACTTTTCCTGAGAGAAGAATTTGTGTTTTCCTCTGTAAAAACCCTATTTTGGAGGATTTCTGCAGGCTTCTCTATATGCAGGGTGCGTAAATGCCTGATTTCTGCACCTTTCTCTATATCTAGGGTGCAGAGTTTCCGGAGGCTACACTTGAGCTAGGGTGTGGCGGCCTCTTGTACGTGGGAAAAATGAGCATTTTTTCGATGTTTCTAGAAGGAGAAGATTCTATGGTGAGATGGCCTCTGAATGGTTTGGATCTTACTTTCTTTCATGATTTAGTGGGATCATCCTAACCTCCTCACCTTATCCTCTTCAACTTATAAAAGGAGAGGATCTCTCATGGAGAAAGTTAGCTTGATTGAGTTGAATTTGGCTTGAGATTGTTAGCTTGGTTAGATTGGCTTTGAGATTTTCTTTGTCAAGATAGATTGTGAGTAGCTATCAGATCCATGGTCTCAGAATACTTGGAGCAAGAAGTGTGTGGGAAGCAAGGAATCGTTGGAAGGAACCTTATGACATCAAGACATCCAGTTGTAATCTCTCTTCCTATTATTTAATATAATATAGTGGCATGTTTCTTTCCCATAGAATTATCTTTATTTTATTGCATTATTCCTTGATCATATTCATAGGTTGTCATTGAATATACTTCTACTACTTTCACTTTGGTTGGTTTGTGTCTCATTGCAGGATCAGTATCAAAAGAGCACCGGAGAAAAACAGGAACAACAGAGATATAGGGAAGCAATCTATTAAGGTATGTCATCCATTCCTTCTTTGGTAGTAAATTCAATGATTGTAACTTAGGGAAAGCATCATGTCCTGTCTTGTTTTGTTCTAGATATAGGTGGATCTAGGGAGATTAGTTTATGTAAGCATTTACCGATTTATTCTACAACAAAATTGGAGACTCCACTGTGGGAGCTTGCACCAGGGTTTAAGTCCATTAAGTAGGTCGTCAACGTAAATTTTCCACCCGTTCTATCTAATCCCCTTCTTACTTTGTTCCCCCGACGTTGGATTTCATCACCAACTAGTGTTCTCATTGTGAGAAGGTTTTGTTTGTTTGCTTTCTTCCTAGATTTTTAGCGTGTGTTGTTTGTTTTCCCTAGCGGACTCTAGGTTGGATCTTTGTTTTAATGGTGTCAGTTCCCAAAATGACCAATGAAGGAACCCCTTCTCCAGGGGAACCTTTTGTTTTTCCTTCTTATGGAAACATTGGTCCTCCTCACATCACTACTTTGAGCCTTCTAGGTCTCACAATTGGATTACCAGTATGATTGTTTTCCACTCAGGTAATCCCAAATGCAGTTAGTGCTTCGGTTATAAGCACTTCCCCCCAAGAACATCAAACCCAGTAAGATCTTCTTCACCTTATTCACTTGCAAGGTCTTCTTCCATTTCATCTTCTTCTTTGAGTGAAAGCTCTAAAGCTAGTAACTCGGTGGATAAGAAGAAGAAGAAACAAAATATTAAGAAGAAGAAAAATAAACAAGGGTCTAAACTTCCAACCACTTCCAAACATGTTGGAAAACAACTAGTTACTATTAATCATGCTGGGAGTGGTGATGATCCCAAGATCACCTAAACAACCCGTAAGCCCAAGTACCCTTGTAGGCTTTGTAGGGGTATCCATAGTCTTAAGTATTTCCCTAGTTTATCCAAGGTTATAGAAGCATGGTCTACGCACCCTCGCTAACCCATGTCGTCAACCTATGAACAACATACTGATAACCTCTCGTCAACTAGTCACGATACAGTTGGGAAAAAGAAAAGTAGAGTCAATTTCTCTTGCATGATATGCAAAGGGAGTCATCTAATTCACCTTTCCCCTCATATGGATGAAGCCTCGAAATTAATGGAAGATATAACTAGTTCCCAGCCTCAAGTTCTAGCTGCTTATCGCAAGTTTTCTCTCACCCCCCTATAGTTGATGGAATGATCAATCCGATCCCTTCATCAGTCATTCCGATTGATCATGTAGTTAAGCTGGTCACATCCGTAGTTAAACTAGTTAACAAAGTGTTTGATCTGATTCCATCCTCGGTTAACCCCACTCTCCCGCCAGAGAGTGCAACCTAAGCGGTCAATTCATTTCCACCCGTAAACACCATTCTCCCCTTGGAGAATGAAATCCAAGCTGTCGATCTGATCTTATCATTGTTCAATCCTACTCTATAGCTCGAGAGTAAAATTGATACTGCCCATGTTTTTCTTGTTCATACAGACTCTACCATGTCGGGGAGTATTCCTCCTTCTCCCATGGAACCCCCTCCAAGTAATGAGACCATCCTTTTTAATTGGGGTGTGCTAATTGGACCTCGTCTTCGTTCTCACATTCCTTTCCAGATTACATTATAGTTTTGTGGTTTGGACGTTCCTCAGACGTTGATATATGAAGGTGTGTCCATTAGTATTTTTTCCTCTCTTGCTTGGCAAGATTTGGGTTTTCCTCAGCTTGCGCCAGTTACACAAAATGCGTTATCTTTTAATAGAAGAACTAGTCAACCTTTAGGGACCCTTCCTTAGTTTCCGGTAACTTTGGGAGGGAAAACTGTCTTTATTGATGTCATGGTAGTCCAAGACCCCTTGGATTTCGATTTACTCCTTGGGCGGTATTATGTCTATGCCATGGAAGCTATTGTGTCCACTCTTTTTTGTGTGATATTTTTCCCTCAAGATGGAAGAATTGTGACTATTGATCAACTTTCATTCATCGGTTCTGAAACGGTTCTTATATGAAGACAGTATCACCCCTGCCAAAGGTCAATTATGTGGCGTTGTCTCCCATGACCTCATCTTTTGATGGTTTGGATCTAGTAGTTGACATGGTGATCTCTTTGATAGGGTTTTTAGAGCCCGATCTCTTTACCTCTATCCCAAGCCTCGACATGTGTTCCTCCCAGCATGGGTTTTTTCCATCTAGTGAAGATCTCTTAGAGGCCATGAACGAGTTTTGTGCCTTGACATGGCGTCCTTCCATAGCATTGTCATCTTGGAATCCATGATCAAGAAGATTCTTTCAGCATGGTTTTCTGATTTCAGGCTCATTAAAAAATGAAACCAGCTTTGAGCATGGATTTATGATTTCAAGCTCATTAAAAAATGAAACCAGCTATGAGGATAGTTTTTTGCGTATCCATAACAACCTCATTAAAAAATGAAACAGAGCTTATGAGCATAGTTCATGTTTCTGTGTCAAGCTCATTAAAAAATGAAACAGAGGTCTAGGGATTGAACCTAGATTGTCGAGAATAGTTCTCATCCTGTGTCAAGCTCGTTAAAACATGAAACAATTTCCCCCTCTCCATTGAGTCAAGTCCTTCATTAGTATTTCAAGCTTCATTTTGATCTGCCTTTTCATTTGAATGAAACAAATCTTGGGAGGCAATGCATCCATCCTCTAGACTTCATGCTAAGGTTGAGCCACTAGCTTCTTAAGCTGGGGGCTAAGTACCAACCATGCGAATCCATGAACCATGCGTTGGGAAGTCCAAGCATAGTTTTCTATGGTTCAAGCTTGTGTAAAAATGAAACCACCTACCTCAAGCATAGTTTCCTCTGGTTAGAGCTCGTGTAAAAATGAACCAGGTCCAAGCATAGCTTAGTTTAGCTTTTAAGCTTGTGTAAAAATAAAATCTATCCCAAGCACAATTTTGTTTTGTTTTAAGCTTGCGTAAAAATGCAAACAATCATGATCTTAGTCTTTATTCTTTCTCATGCTCGTAAATACATGAGAATAAGTTACCAAGCTTAGTCTTTGTTGTTTCTCGTGCTCGTTAATCGATGAGAATGTAACCAAGTAAAATTTTATCACTTTTTTGGGCTCATAAAGGTTATACGAAAAAGGAACCCCTTGGAGTTCCCTTTAAGCTATTTTCAGACTCTCTAAACATGAAAAGATTTTCGAACGATCTTGTTCTTTTCACGCTTTTTAAAGTATTAGAAAACATGTCTGTTGAGCGATAGTTTATCTCTTTTTCAGTCTCATCAGACTACTTTACGAGAAAGGAACTGAGAGAGTTCTCTTTAAATGTTTTTTAGACTCTTTAAACATGAAAAACTCTCGAGTTTTCTATCTTTGGACTCGTTAAACAAACATCGAAAGACCCATATGGGACTGAACCAATCCTTCTTAGGGCTCGTTAAACATACTCTGAAGGACTCATCTAAAGGATGAGATTACATTTGAAGCATATGTCATCCTCCTCAAGCTTTTGTAAAAATAAAGAGGTACTCACCAGAAATGGTGGGGGAAAATTTGGGAAAGAAATGTGTCTAAACCTGTATTCCATGGAAGAGTCACTTTTGAGCATGACACCCTTTCACTTGTTTTGTGTCTAGGTTGGAAAACCCATTCGTCTCTTGGTCATACTCCTTTATACGATTACAAATTGGTCTATGATCCATATTGTTAAGTCAGTGTTTTCCAAGACAATTGTCGTGTCGTCAATATGTACAAAAATAAGTTCAACCCATAAATCCTTCTATTGCATTGGCCATTTCTGCAGTCCTTAAGCCTTCTATTGCATTGGCCATCCCTGAGTTAGTCCTGAATCATTGGTTACTCTGATCTACTTCAAATCTTGTTACCCATTTCATGTCATTGATTGGGGATACATTAAGGCCATCCTGTGACAAGTCTTTTCCTGTCGACTTCAACTTGTTATCCAAGAATTAGACTTAGAAAATAATTGGTACCTTGTAACTTGCATGCCTCAATGGCAGGTTTCCTCTCTTTTGATAGGGGGTTTTCATTATTGACCCCTGATCGAGAGATTCCACTGAGTGTTCAACCTCAGATCATTGATTCACATTCGTTGGATTGTACTAGAGTGCCTTGGGAGTCATTGACATTAATGGTGATTTCTCTCACACTTGTTAACATTATTCACTAATGACCAGTAATCAAGTGGTTTCTACCATGTTTGACTTCAACACATGTATTTTCATGGTTAGATCCGTACTATAGAGTGGTGGAGATGAAGACCCTGATCTCATAGATTCAGGTTGCGTTGGAGTATATTTAGTTTGTACTGGTGCATATATCCACAATGTATGTCTAATGGCTATGTTCAAATTTGAGTCTTTAACACATAAATCCACAGTGTATTTTTGGTGGCTATGTTCAGATTTGAGAATTAATGGCATGGATCCACAGTGTATGTTTGGTGGCCATGGCCTGTCTTACTTGACATGGATCTTCGCATGTCGGCATTTATTCTTTGAGTCATTTGTGTTATGAGTATGGGAATTCCTACCTTAGTGATGACATATTATTGTATTGTATTTCCTTGTTTGTTGGCACGTTTTCGACCGACTGTTCCTTGTTCCCTACGCACAATCGACAAAGTATTTCAGCTATCACTCTGTTCTATCTTCATACTTCGGGGGGCTCTCTGTTACACATTATTTTTTTCATCCCTATGATCGTTAATGATGTAAACCTATATGTTGCCTTCATAGGGGTCAATGGCCTGAATTCCTAAAGAAAGAAGGGAGAAGAAATTTTCCTGAGAGAAGAAGTTGTGTTTTCCTCTGTAAAAACCTGATTTTGGAGGATTTCCGGAGGCAGCTCTATAGGCAGGGTGCATAAATGCTTGATTTCCACACCTTTCTCTATAGCTAGGGTGTGGAGTTTCCACAGGCTACACTATAGCTAGGGTGCGTTGGCCTCCTGTACGTGGAAAAAATGAGCATTTTCTCAATGCTTCTAGGAGGAGAAGCTTCTATGGTGAGGTGGCCTCTAAATGGTTTAGATCTTACTTGCTTTCATGATTTAGTGGGATCATCGTAACCTCCTCACCTTATCCTCTTCAACTTATAAAAGGAGAGGATCTCTCATGGAGAAAGTTAGCTTGATTGAGTTGAATTTGGCTTGAGATTGTTAGCTTGGTTAGATTGGCTTTGAGATTTTCTTTGTCAAGATAGATTGTGAGTAGCTATCAGATCCATGGTCTCAGAATCCTTGGAGCAAGAAGTGTGTGGGAAGCAAGGAATCATTGGAAGGAACCTTATGACATCAAGGCATCCAATTGTAATCTCTCTTCCTATTATTTAATATAATACAGTGGCATGTTTCTTTCCCATAGAATTATCTTTATTTTATTGCATAATTCCTTGATCATATGCATAGGTTGTCATTGAATATAATTCTACTGCTTTCAACTTTGGTTGTTTTGTGTCTCACTGTAGGATCAGTATCATAAGAGCACCGGAGCGAAACATGAATAATAGAGATATAGGGAAGTGATATATTAAGGTATGTCATCCATAACTTGTTTGGTAGTAAATTCAGTGATTATAACTTAGGGAAAGCATCATGTCCTGTCTTGTTTTGTTCTAGATCTAGGTGGATCTATGGAGATTAGTTTATGTCCACATTTACCGATTTATCCTACAACAGATATACCAGGGAAATCCTTAAGAAGATGGCTACCCTTACAAAGTCTTCAAGGGTATTTGGGCTTACAACTTGTTTGGGTGATCTGGGCATCATAAACACTCCCAGTACGATTATCAATAACTGGTTGTTTTCCAACATGTCCAAGAATGGTTGGAAGTTTGGACCCTTGATTATTTTTCTTTTTCTCATTCTTCCTTTTCTTCTTCTTCTTATCCATCGGGTTACTAACTTCAGATCTTTCACTCGATGAAGAAGATGAAATGGAAGAAGAACTTTCAAGTGAAGAAGGCGAAGGAGATATTACTAGTGAAGAAGGTGAAGGATCAACATGAGTTTGATGTTCTTGGGGGGAAGTGCTTACAACCTAAGCACTAGATGCATTCAGGATTACCTTAGTGGAAAAGAACCATAATGGTAATCCAATTGTGAGACCTGGAAGGATCAAAGTAGCGATGTGAGGAGGACTAATGTTTTCGTAAGAAGGAAAAAAAAAGGTGCCCCTAGAAAAGGGGTTCCTTGATTGGTCTTTCTGGGAATTGACACCATTAAAAATAGATCCAACCTAGAGTCTGCTAGGGAAAACAAACAACACATGCTAAAAATCTAGGAAGCAAACAAAACCTTCTTACAATGAACACACTAGTTGGTGATGAAATCCAACATTGCAAGAACAATGTACGAAGGGGATGAGATAGAGGAGGTGGAAAAGTTACATTAATGACCTGCTTAATGGACTTACACCTTGGTGCAAGCTCCCACACATAATCGTGTTTATACCCTCCAAGGAGCCCGAGTGAGTTTGGCCAATGTTGATTCCAGGTACTGTGAAGACTTTCTCATCCACAGTCACCTCATGTAAAGACCCTAAACATTATGGCTACTAAGGTCACCAATTACTATAGTGATTCTCGGGGAAACAATCCATAGTCTGATCCACATGCAAAATCAGAGCATCTAGCCCAAAATCAACTTGAAAGGCTTCCACTCATCATTGTGGGTATACCTTCAAGTGACCCTCATAATATGCACAATATCTACACCAAGACCAAAAAAGTAGGGTGAGTAACTTTTCCAGTCTCAATGCGACCTCAGGTTTGACCCTTGTGTGAGAAGGGATTCCCAGGACAAAATGTAGCAAGTGGAAATTAACACTCCCTATCACAAGATACTATGTTTGTTTGAAGCTTTGGAAAGTTATCATTCACACCTATTCCAAATCTCTACAACTAATCTAATGTAGGTTTGCTACCAGAAAATATAAAGTGTCTGATAAATTTTAGTTTAGCGTTGATTTTTAAGGTTGTTGTTTACTCAAGAGGAAAATGGCATAGACTAAATGATGTTTTGATCGACTCTAAACATGCAAAGAGAATGCAAATATTTCACTTTGATGAAAACTATATTACGAGAAGGAGAAAAAGTTTATCATTCCCAGATGCACAATGTCCCAAAATTTAATTAAACTCATAAATATCAAGATATTCAAGAAATTAGTCAAAGAGACTGTACACCACTACGTGATTCTTGCCCCCCCCCCCGACCATGAGGGGGAAAAGCTTTAAGAATTCAAGACCAAAAAATGCCAAAACCCATGCACTTTTGCTACTTCAAATTCAAGCTAGTTTCACCACCCAAAAGCAAGAATGCATCTATCTTCTTTGTTTGATTCTATTGTATAAATAAAGTAAATAAAAATCCTTTGATGCTCCACTACTTTCAATCAGAAGAAAGAGTCATATGCAGATGCAAAAGACACAAAGCGACAAAGGTTTCAAACAAAGCATGCACTCAAAGCAATGAGAACTGAAAGAAAACAAGTAGAAATTTGTTCTAAAAAGAGATCAATCAAGGATTCAACAAATGACACATTGAAGGAGTGCAAAGAAGAATCCAAGAAAATACAGAGAGGATTTTTTTGGGAAAAATGACCTCAAAGATCAAATGGAATAGTGCATAGATCTCTGAATTTCCTTACAACAACTTTTAGACAATGAAAGAAGTAGATCGACTCTAATTCTCAAAGAAGACAGTGGCTCAAAGCAAGGAAGAGAGATGTCAAAAATCAAAATAAAACATCATAAAATTCTTAGAAATCAAAAGGTTGGAGGCTGAAGCAAAGACACATTGAGATAGTAATAGTCCTGAGCAGATGAATCAGTAAACATTACACTCAGAGATTGATTCCTGAAGAATTTTTCAGCAGAGAAAGACCAATGCTCTGGTGTTAAGGGCACCAGATCATTGCAATGCTCTGTGGGAGCCTACAAGGGAGCACTATCACTCTGGATGTAAAGGCAAGGGAGCGCTAGTCTCTGAGAAAAAATAAAATTGGCCAGAAATAAAAAAACTCATGAAAATTCTGAAATTCAGTTTGTATGGGATGAATCCAAAAACCAAAAATACATCTAAGAACTAGAAAAATACAGTGAAAAGGATCTAAAGGTGAGAAAAGGCCAAAAATAAGACCAAGGAAGGAAACCAAAACTGAAAGCTTCGGTCCCCAGTGGAGTCGCCAATTTTTGTTACAAGAAAATCCCCCTGCGGACATGTGAATTTCCTCTTGGATCCTAGACCCCTATAACCAAGACAGAAAGGTGCTAATGTTGGACACTGACATTCCTTCTAATGAAGCTAAATTATTCAAGGAAGAAGAATAAATGAGTATAAGTACCTTTAACGACGTTTTTTCTTGCTCAATATAGGCTGATATTGATCTCCAAGCTCTTTAGAAGGTCCTGCAATCCATTGAGAAACAACGAAAAAACATACTTCCTATTCTACCATGATTAGCTTCAAAATAGATCTATCAAAAGAAACAAGTTCATGAAACATACACAAACCTGAAGGAAACAGGCCAATCACACACACACACACACACACACACACACACACACACATATTAATGAAAACAAAGCAAAGTACTTACAACTGTAGATGTAGATGTAACAACGTCACGAAGCTATCTTTGTCCAAACCCTTGCTCAACAGTTCCATGATCATAATGAATATACGTTCACTGATTATTATCCCTTATGATATCATAAGTTTGATGCCTTCAATGTCTCTCCTTTTCATGGTGAGGAGGCCTCCTTATATAGGCTTTGAGAGGCCCAACTTCCTTAGATATTCTTGGGATAGGTTGAGGATCTTTCTCCATCAGTTGTGGATCCTTCCTAAGATCTAGCCTTGACCTTAGATTCAAATCAAATTGACTTCAGAGATAAGGGGGATCTTCCCATGATTTCGTCAACAACACAACGCTCCCCCAAAATAAGGCAAGGAGCGCTAGCACTCCCTACTAGTGGGTAGGGGAGAGATTCCCTTCAAAAATGATTTTCAAGTGGTCTTTCTCAAGGAAAAAGCTTTGTACTCTTCATCAAATGACATATCCTTTTGTTAACCAGTCTCCAAGGATGTCTCAAGTGTTCTTGTGATTTCATTCGAGATACGACATAGGAAAATGACAATATGATATTTGTGACACTTGTGATGTTTGAGACATTTGTATCCAAAGTGTGACACTTGCGACACTTGCAATGATGACAATAGGTCATCATTGAAGTGAGTAATTTTGATGTGTAACACAATTTCATAAATTTTTTAATAAGGCACGCTAAACTGGTAAGAAATTACCTCCACTTCATTATTTCTCACCTATTGTTTGGTGTTCTCAGAGTGTACAGGTGGATAAAGTATTGATGCAGGTTGACTAATACGAGGTGATATTTTCTCATTTACAAGTGGTGGAAATGAGATGATATGCATATTTAGCTCTTCCTTTTCTCCTTCATGACCCTCCCAATGATCAGGTTCATAATTATCATACGCAGGAACCATGCTACAAGGTTCGAAAGAAGCCATGAAAAATCTCTGCTCTTCATCATCTTCACTAGGATATTCATAAAAAATTGGTTGTTTTTGGTCAGCATTTGAAACAAATTCTTCATCATAAGAAGGGATTCCAAAACATCTACTTCAAGGACAAGAATATCCTCTACATTTTCTTCATAAGAGCAACAAACAACATCTGCCTTCAATTATGAAAAGCTAGGAAAAAATTGAGAGAAATCTTCCCTAGTTCTTTTAACCAGCTTATCATCTATCTCAAATTCATAGTCAGGAGAAAACTCTACTGCAGAATACACCTGCTCTTCATCATCAGAATATTCAAAAGAGATCTGTTCATCTTCATGAAAATTTAAAACAATAGATACATCCGATATGATGCTAGACGTTTCTGCGATATTGTTAACATAATGAATATCACTCAACACCTCTTGATCTTTATGATACATGTTTTGCTTTTCAATGAATGCTTCATCACAAATATGTCTTTCAAGAATAACATAATCTTTATGGAGAAAAGAAAACTCATTACAACATCCCTCAAAAAGACGTTCAACTGGAAAATATTCTTCACAAAAGGAATTGAAAGATGTATGAAATGCTGTCAAAGAGATGATACTTTCAACTGGAAGAGATCTACAACAATCGCGAGCAATCCCCTCTAATGAATACATGAAAATATTTATCTGAACATATTTTTGCACGATACGAAGTTGATGAATAAAATCATGAAAATCTAGCAAGTGTCCAGCTGGTACCTCCCACTCTTCTCCTTGAAATTTAGGAAGGCTACTTTCCCATTCATCTCTACTAGGCATTGGATTAGGGAAACCAACTATCTTTGAAAAATCACAGAAATCATACCTTTGATCTAAAATATTTTCCATTTCAAACCAGTGGAGTCATGAATAGATTTTCGAACAATGGAGTCTCCATGGTGAAATATGAGCATTGAGAACAATGTGTCCAACTTCAGTTCACCATCTAAAATTGTATCCTTTCGTTGTTGTTCTCTGAGGGAAGATATCTTCACTTTGGTCTCTGAAAATGGTGCCATTATTTTTATCACTCCAAGATTCACCCCCAGATTGCAAATGGGGGTAAGCCTGGTAACATTGAATTTATTTTGAGTGGGTTAAAAGTTGGGAGTCAGAACAAGACTCCAAAGAATGGAAAATATATCAGAGGTCGTTGTAGATCATTCCTCAACCATTGGGATATGGATTCATAAGTATCATGACTAATGAAGGCATTTAAACTTCCTATCAGACAAAGGATTTATGTGGTGATGAGGAGAAGGAAGAGAAAATGTGTCTGAGTGATAAACCGTGAAAGATGGCAAAGATGACAATAGATCCTCTACTACCTCAGGAATCCATAAATCAAGGATGCAACATCTAGACAATAAGGAAAACAAGAAGCGTTTGAGTGATAAATGATGAGACATGGGAAAGATGACAATAGATCCTTTACCGCATCAAGAATCCATAGATCAGAGATGCTAGATTTAGACAAGAATAAAGACAACAGGTGTTTGAGTGATAAACGATGGAAAATGGGCAAGATGATTGCAGATCCTTTCCCACCTTAGGAATACATTGATCAAAGATGCTACATCCAAACAAGAAGGAAAACAAAACAATATGTAAACTAAGAAGACAGTATGATAAAAAAAAATCAAAGGAATATTCAATAAAATAGTATTTACAATTGAAGCGCTTGGGCTTACAAACTGAAAAATACAGAGTCCTACTCCTAAAAATCTCTCGGCTCTCCATCCTTTGAACCACCCCTTTACAAAATATTAAACTCATCTATTTATAATCAAGTCATTCCACAAATGCTAGGAGTGTGATTTGGCCATCCCATTCAAATCTTTCATCTACGCATCCTTCTATCAGAATGTGGGTGTTTCTGCCTATCAATTGCAAGCTCATATCAGTATGGGTTTGCAAGACAAAAGTTTCCATCGTGGTACCTCAGGATGATAGTTATTTCTCCTCAGCCAAAGATTTCATGCCTTCTATTTATGGACTGAGTTGAGGCTTCAACGACCAGTCCTTTTTCATTAACTGAATCCTCCTTGGGATCAGAGCATGGTTGGATGATTAGGGTGCGACCACGTGCCACTCATGGATTGGGCATTGAATAAGAAGGTGGTTTCGAGGCCACAAATTTCAATCCTTTTTCATTGGATGAACCCTCCTTGGGATGAGGATGTGATTTGTCTATTGAGGAGCACCCATCTGCTTATGTTTCATACAACCCTATAAGAGCACGTGATTTTGGGGCTGTCGAAATTGATTTTGTCCCACACTTCATTCGGGCCAAAAATGCACTACTTTCTACCACGTATCCTACTCACAATACTGTGGTTTTGATTTAGGCACGCCCTTTGGATTTTAATTCCCACACAGCTTGTGGTGCCAAAATGATTGGTGGTCTTTGATCCAATCGTGATCTGTGATATGGGCACATCGACTATTTTTGCACCCCCACCAAAATTTTATCCATCTACCAACTGTGGAAACCTTCCAACTGTATTTAGAGATGTTACCAAATTGAAATGCATAGTGGATTTTTGTTGCTACAAACTGCACACGCCTGCTTTCCTGCACCTATGGCTGTCAACTATGGCCTTGGAAAACTTTATGTGATAACACCCCTAAATAGTTACAAGTCATTAAATAAAGAGTAAAGTGGTTGTAAAAATAAGTACTAAATTTGAGGAAAGAAGTCACTTTGAAAATGTATAAATACACTTCAAGAAGTCTCTCACTCTAACACACACAAGTTTATTGAATATCTTCAATGTGAAAAAGTGATCTATTGGAAAATATGAAATGTCGAATATGAGGCATCTAGAGAGTAAGGAGTGAAAAAGTTTCAATATTGTAGAGGAGAGCGAGGGTTTTCTGATAAACCCTAGTTTGGATGACCCCAATGGTTCATACTACTGGTGTCCCGTGACGCACCCCTACAGGTCAGTTAGTACCCGTCGCGCGAGGCCTTGCATGAGGACAGTCTTCATCCAACGAGGATGTGAGACCTAAGAAAGGATTCTAGTACCATATTTTTGAGGTTGAGGAAGAGTTACAAGTCTGTTATCTAATGTATCAAGTCTTCTAAAAAATATAAAGGTATGCTATTCTATGTGTTTTGAGGCTTGTATCTTGGAAACTTTGGCACATGCTTGAGGCATGTCTTTGTGAGTTATGGTATATTCCTTGAGGCATATCTTGGATACTTGGAATATGGTTTTATTTATGGTATATGCTTAAGGAATATCATGAGGTTATGGCACGTGTTTTAGATACATGCATTGGATGTATTGGTACATTCTTAAGGCATTCTTTGTGATGTTGGTACACAGTTTACGTATACACTTAGTATATGGTGGCATATGTATGAGACACATTATTTGGTGCTTGGTTGAGGAACATCATTTGGCACATAGTTGATTCTTGGTACATGGTACATGGTTTTGGTATATGGTTTATCATTAATGTTTTGGTACCTACACTTTCATATCTTATGGTACATGATTGGTAATATTGAGACACATCTCGGTGATGTTATGGTTCATGAGTTCATGATGATATGGTACATTGCTAGAGGAAATTCTTGGTGATATTGGTACATGATATGGTACAGGTTTGGGTATAGGTTTGATGCATGGTACATGGGTTATGTAAATGGTATGGTACAAATTGATGTACATGGTATGGTACGGGTTCTGGTACATGGTTGATGTACATGGTATGGTGATGGTTTTGGTATCCATGTGAGTGGATATGGTTATAGTTGGTTGATGATGATATATCAAGCGACACTGACAGTGATGGTGACAAGGAGAGTGACATGTTGGAAGATCATTAGTTTCTAGTTGATGTGACAGAGTGACAATTACAAGTTGATCAATGGTAGTGACCTTTTCATTCTACACTTATATTCCAGGTTGGCATGATGGGGCAAAGAAAGGGGGTTGTAGCCTCTTTCCAATTGGTGTCAAAGAACTCAATGAGTTGGAGATTCCTTTAGGTTGGATCCTGTAAATCAAGGGGTCGTAGCCTCCTTCTAGTTGGAGCCAGAGAATACAGGGAGTTGAAGATTCATTCAGGTTGGATCCTGTAAACTACGGGGTTGGAGCCTCCTTCCAGTTGTAGCTGGATAATTCAGGGATTTGTAGCTTCCTTTAGGTTGGATCCTGTAAGTGTTAAATTTAGAGCTGCTATTAATTTTTTTTCAATTTTCTAGACACTAATAGCATAAGAAGGATCACTTAGAGAAACACAATCACGAGGTACACAAAATTTTATCTCGGGAAACCCTCATGGGGGAGAAAAACCAACAAAAACTTCCTTAATATATATTTCCAATACAATGACAAGAAAAAAGACAAAACCACCAATACTAACCAAGACTAAGCATGCACCTCTCTCTCCCTCTTCTAGAAACTGCATCTATCTCCAAAACTTGCGCACTAGATGAGTGGATGAGTGAGTGAGAGAATGAGGAGCTATCCTCTCCTATTTATACTAGCTGAGGAGCGCTAGGGTTGTGTCTCTTCACCAAGCTGGGACACCTTTTTCAACTAGTGGCTAAAACCACTTTAATTAGACCTAGGGGCTGAATTATCAATTACCACCATTTAACTAGGGTTTGACCAATCCACGAAAGGGTATTTGGTCATACATAAGTCCTAACATGATCAATCCAAAAAAGGGAATTGATATATAAGATAATAACTCAATAATAAGTATAATATACTTCACAGTTACAATATTTCAACACTCCCCCATAACAAGAAGGGTATTATAGAATACAACATCATCAAGAGAGAGAGAGGGTAGCAACATCATCAACATTTGGAACATTGAATGACACATCTATAAATCATCAGAAGTTTTTCTCATCATCAATAAAATCATCATTCACAACATGGAGATGGAATAGTATAATCATCATCATTCACAACATGGAGCTGGAATGACATCATTATCATTATTCTCTCCATCAACATAAATTAGTATAAAACTAATATAACATAATCAATTGGTACACGATTGATACATCATCGTCAACATCCTCAACATGAAGCTGAATTAGAAACATTATCATCATCTTCAACATGAAGCTTAAGTAGCATCATCATCATCATCTTCAGCGTGAAGCTAAAGTAACATCATCATCATCTTTATCATGAAGCTGAAGTAGCATCATCATCATCATCTTCAACATGAAGTTGAAGTAGCATCATCATCATCAATAGCATGAAGCTAGAATAATAATATCACCAACACGAGGTTGGTACACCAACGTCAACAACACAAGGCTGGTACAACAACATCAATAACACAAAGTTAGAGTAACATCAACAACACAAGGTTGAGACAACAACATCATCAACACGAGGTTGAGATAAAAACATCATCAACATGAGGTTGAGATAAAAACATCATCAACATGAGGTTGAGATAACAACATCATCAACACGAGGTTGATATAACAACATAATCAACACGAGGTTGAGATAACAACATCATCAACATATGGAAAAATAATGATTTAGGTGTAACAACAACATTTTTTGGTACTCTGATAGTCCCTAGAGATCTGTCCATGAATCATAAGATTCCCTAGGATATAAAATCCTAACGGAGCTACGATGTGGTACTTTGACAGACCATCCTTACCGAACCTTTATGATCTACCCAAGAATCGTAAGATTACCTAAGATTATTAAAATCCTAATGGAGATACCACTACTAGCNTGTCTAGGGATGATCAGTCCCCTAGGATATAAAATCCTAACTGATCTATCCGCTTCTAGTTAGGATACTGTAGTATCATCGAAATCACTCCCCCTTGCGAGGGAGGTCCTTTTGGACTATACCAAGCTTGTCTAGATAGTATTCAAACTTTACACGAGACATAGGCTTAGTCAATACATATGCAAACTTCTCATCTATGCCAACATATTGGAGCTTTACAACTCCCCTCTGCACCATATCACGAATGCATTGATACTGGATTTCTATGTGCTTCGACTTATCATGAAACACATGGTTCTTCGCCATTTTTATGCAACTCTGGTTATCACATAGAATCACAGTTGCTTCCATCTCCAAATCAAATAGACTTGTCAACAACTTCCGAAGCCATATGGATTCATAATAGGCAGAACATGCAACAATGTATTCTTCTTCTGCCATGCTAAGAGAAATACTAGATTGCTTCATGTTATGCCATGAAGTCATGGATGACCCCAGTATGAAACAACATCTTGAAGTTCTCTTTCTATCAGAAGCACTTCCAGCCCAATCTGAATCAATATAACCAATCAGTCTGAAGTCATGATCTCCATTATAAAAGAGACCAAATTCCAACGTAGCCTTAAGATATCTCATCACATGTTTTGCAGCAACAAGGTGAACACGTCTGGGCTCTACCAGGTACTAATTCAAGGTGTTCACAACAAAGCATATATCTGTCCTGGTATTGATCAGATACATCAATGAACCAATAATCTATTTGTACAGAGTAGCATCAACCAATTCTGATGAAGTATCAATCAGGAGCTTCAACTTTGTTTCCATGGGTGTGTTCATGGCTTTACATTCCAACATATCAAAAAATCTTCAGTATTTCAACTACATACTTCCCTTGGTTAAGGGATATATTCTCTGGGCTCTTCCAAACTTCAAGACCTAATAAATAATTCATCAACCCTAGGTCTTTCATCTCAAATTTTTCAACGATCTTATTCTTACAATCAATGATGATATTTTCTTGTCGAGTTAAGAATAAGTCATCCACATACAATAGAAATATAGTTGGCTCATCATTCATAACATTGAAGTAAAGGTTAGAATCAACTTTACTCTTGGTAAAGCCCAAGCTCATCAGGAAACTGTCAATTCTTCCATACCAAACTCTAGGAGTTTGCTTCAACTCGTACATAGCCTTCTTCAACCTGCAAACATGAGTCTTTCTATATTCAAATTCAAATCAAATTTTCACATCTCATTGTACCAACCTGGTACACTTGCTTAGCTTCAACTTAGTATGCACAATCATGTGCTAGCTCTATGTGATTTTTGCAAAGCATTATCTGTCTCACTGTTTGAGAGTATGTCCTCTACTCTCTCTGCAACTGTTCCTATGGAATTGGGATTCTGCACCTACAGTTGCTCTGAAGCTGAGAATGGTTGCTCCATTATCACTGTGACTGCTGAAATCTGAGAGTAACTACTCCACTTTATCATAGTTACAACTTCATCTTAAAATGAGAGTGGATCAATAAATGATACTGAAGGTATCTCTTCTTCTTTCATGGGGGTAACTCTATCTTCTATTGTAGTCATTTCCCCATGACCCAATTAATGTATTGCACCAACTACCACTCAATTTTAAATATGGGGATTTCTCCCCCTGCATTTCATACTGTATATGAAGTACGATTATTCTGGTTGTCTTCACAAATACTTGAACTATTTCTTTGATTATTGGAGTAAGTGTCTCTTCATAGTCTTCTCCCTCTTGATGGGAGAATATTTTGGACACACATAAGGCTTTGTTCATCTACAACATGCTTGATCTGTTAGATCAATCTTGGAAGTCAACACTGACTTCCCTTATAGTCTCATAGAGAAATTTGTATCCAATCCTTCTGATTGTATTCCTTCTCTAACACTCAAACAAGGGAATCTTCCTAGGAGATTTCATATCTCCTAGAGGTCTTTGAAGCTATGATCTATTCTTCTCGTTTCATGGAATTTGTGCTCCAGTCTTGAAAAAATGTGTCCTTTTCCCATCTGATCCTCTCTTAGATTAGGCTCATTATGAGTCTTTATTTCTTCTGAGTCTACAAGGACTTCATATCTCTACAGGATATACTTCGTGTTGAATACCAAGTCTAAATATGAAAAACATAGTCAGAATTCAAACAAATTCTACTTCCTGTCAATGTGGCTTCATTATCCTTTGAACAAGTCTATTATGAGTTCTTGTTCTAATGTTCGGTCATCTTTGGATCCTTCTGCTCCTTACAATCAATATCGATATGAGATACTCTGGATCTAAAAAATAGCCCATTCTTCATCTTCTTTGGTACATGAATGTATATGGTCATGTACATAGTCAACTTCATGTCTCATCTAATATGTTGCCTTCTGCAACCTTCACTATAGATTCCTTAGGGTTATCACATTTGACCTGGAATAAGGTCAACAAAACAACAAGCAAGAATAATACTCTTTTGATAATAATAATAAAACAATAGCACAAATAATTGTCACAATAGCTCCTTTAGAGCTATCACTTGTGAACTTCCTAGAACAAACATCAAAAGTATAAATACAATATGAAGAGATCAACACTCTTCTAGTGTTGTGATCAAACATTCCTCCATGGTAACTTCAAACCAACACAAGAAGTTTATCCCAGAGGAGCAGTGAGTTGTATCTGGTAAATGGTTACGATAAGCATTTATCTCAATATGCTCACATTCTACCAAGTATAATACTTTTCAAATAATTCTACCTCAACTATGGTGTTTAATTGTAATGAGGTAGTTATAAAACTTGTCATGTGCAACTTTGAATCTTATCAATCAAACCTAGAACCTGGAGTCTCGTCTTCAAGAATGAGTGTGTTGCTTTTCTTCCAAGTCTCCTTCACTCAAGATGACAAGTGCTTTCTTCAACCCATCTTCTGTACTACGACAATATGCTATATTGACATAAATCTAAGTTAGAGAATGAACTCTAATCTCATTCTAATACCTTGACTTTAATTTTGACCAAGGGTTAGTATGGTGGTCATAAATTCAACATACAACCTAGATGTTCATAATTATGTCATAATAAATAGATGCATATCAATATAATAAAACCTGAGATGCATTATTCCTATGAATGGGTTGGATATGAGATCCTTCTAGATATATGATTTTCAACTAATCCTTTCTCCTGCAAGTACCCCTTTAGAATAATGATACATTTTAAGCATATGTAAGTACATACCTCTAATAGTATCTTGCTAGGGTAAGGTGCACTTAGAACAATAAGACAACGGTCCCAACACTTCAAAAAAATAAATCATTGTAGATGGTACTACAGTTGGTGCTACGAATGCAATTGGTGCTTCAACTGGCATGAAGGAATTGACACTACAACTGATACTTCAACTGTAGCTGTAATTATTACTGCAACTGCAACTTAGGATTTTATGAGGAAACCCTAATTTTTCAAAATTCAAATTTTGGAATTCTGATCCAGGGAGGAGATGCGTTGGGCTGAGGTGAGTAGGATGGAGCAGTCTGTTTTCATAAAATCCAAATTTTACCCCTTGCAACTGAGCCTGCGCAAATATGGATTGGTACGGGTTCTAGTTTCCTGGTTTTCTAGTACCAATGAAAAATAGGGTTTCACTTTCCGGAGGCTCTGGCCACTAAAAAGGTGCGCTCAAGCTATCGATGAGTTCTCTAGGCTAGGGAACACTTCCCTACATGGTTTTTAGGATGAAATTCCCTTCCAACAAAAATCCCTAATTTTCTTAAACAAAAACAATGATGTTTTTGGTTACCCAGTGAAAGGTGATCTATTCAATCAAGCTTTGATTCCATGTTAAATTTAGAGTTGATATTAAGTTCTTTTCAATTTACTAGAAAATAATAGCATAAGCAAAATCACTGAGAGAAACACAATCACAAGGTACACAACTTTTTTTCCTGGGAATCCCTCATGGGGGAGAAAACCCAGAAAAAGCTTCCTTAATATAGATTTCCAATACAATGCCAAGAAAAAATACAAAACCACCAAGAATAAACAAGACTAAGCATGCACCTCTCTCTCCTTCTTTTGGAAACTGTATCTATCTCCAAAACCTGTGCACTAGATGAGTGGCTGAGTGAGTGAGACAATGAGGAGCCATCCTCTCTTATTTATACTAGTTGAGGAGCGTTAGGGTTGTGTCTCTTCACTAAGCTGGGCCAACTTCTTCAACTAGTGGCTAAAACCACTTTAATTATACATAGGGGCTGACTTCTCAATTAGCACCATTTAACTAGGGTTTGACCAATCCACAAAAGGGGATTTGGTCATACATAAGTCCCGACATGATCAATTCATAAAAGGGGTTTGATCTATAAGATAATAATTCAATAATAAGTAGAATATACTTCGCAGTTATAATATTTCAACAATAAATAGGGAGTTGGATCCTCCTTCCATATGGTGCTGGAGAATAGGGAAGTTGGTGCTTACTATGAATGTATTCTTGATATATATAAGAAATAATTCTGTGGTTTTCTCCCATTTGGGTTTCCACATAAATCATGGTGTACTGTGTATCTATGGTTGTTTATTATGCACTAATGAATGATATTATTTATGATGCAGTGATATACTTAATGCATGAGTGATAAACTATTGAATACAATGGATAAAGTTCAATTTTAAATATACTGTGATTGAAAGTGGTAAAAAGTGCTCATACTGATTCACTCCCCCTCTTAGTATTCCAACAATACCAAGCTTAAAATATGTAGACCATGACATTATAGATGAGAATAAATTTCAGAGTTGGCGCCAAGTAACTATCTGAAGAGATATTTCAGTGCAGAGACAAAGATGGTTGTGATAGAACTAGAGAGATGGGAAACATGGTTGTAGAAAGTGAATATTTTGAACATATTTGATATACCACACTTTGGGAAGAGACAAAACATTAATTACTGTGTCAAAATGTTGTTGAGTTGCATGCATGAGGGATAATTGTGGTTCGACAGACCAATATCCATTGATACCGACCTAATTGTGGACATTACCAGCCTACCGTCACAAGGGGAGGATCCCTCACTATTTTTCTCTAACAAGAAGAATGAAAAGGATATATCAGAGAGTGTGAAGGAGAAGTTTCATACGTTCCGACGACAACAAGGCCTCGATGTCGCAAGTATATGTGACCTGAAAGTGAGGTTCATGATACAAGCCTTATCTTGTAAACTATTAAGAAAGTTTCAAAAATACCATGTCCCCACAATAGTAATAGCGGTATCTGAAAGGTGCGTTAAGGGAATCTAGATGAACTAGGTGGAATTCTCGCTCAACCGATTCCTGATTGATTGTGAAGAGGCTCAGAATAAAAGCAGTGAGTTCCACTATGCTTGGTTTTTAATTCTAATTGCACTATCAACATGGAGGGAGCCAAATGACACACAGTTTTTGGAAGTCAAGGATAAGCCATGTCTAGTTGTGGAATATTAGAACCTATGGCACACTACACACAAGGCACGAAATATGGACAACAAATTTTCATTTTATATTTATAAACAAATTATTAAGCAAAGCATTGAGAGGACACCGCACTTGCCACCACAGGTGGTCGACGCATAAAAGGTATTTGTGCACTTTAAGGAAGGGCACCATCATATGCATGTACAAGAAAAAAAGGACCTATATCATCAATGTTTTCCCACACAATACAGGTTAACGAAGGACAAGATGGGCTGTATCATGGTAGATTGGGTCGACAAGTGGAAGATTCCACCAACAAAAACAAGGCCCTCAGAGAGACAAACCCTGAAGTACAAGAAGTAGATGATTATGAAGAAGAAGGAGCTGAACAAGAAAGAGGAAATAGAAAAGTTAAGAAGCAGAAAGAACCATAGACAGGAACATCCATACCACAACATACAAAGCAGAAAGTCGTTAAGGAAGTGGCCATCCAATTCCTAATAGAGGAATAACTGGAAAATATCGGTGATCAAGTTAAAGAAGTCATAAATGATCTATTTCAATGTGCAACACACCAACATGAAGAAATGCATAAAAATATACAAGAGCATATGGACGAGTTGTGTCAATTTCTAGAAGCAACAAATCTCACACTAGTATGACAGACGGAGGATAAAAATAAAATAAGAACTACAAAGAATGGGGAGGCAGGGTCGACAATCTCTCAATCATTAGCAGTGGAAGGTGAACGTAGATTGATCAAGTTAGCAATAAGAGCGATAGAGTTTCCCACAATAGAGATGCAAGTTAACAATTAGTCTTATCTCAACTACTGACATATGTATTGGAAGAATTGCATGTGAACATGACACGAGATGAAATCACGCGTAGAAAAGACATCTACCGAGTTGGTTAAGGTTATGGTAGTGAATGTAGGCTTGGATATGGAATACAACAAAGTCAAGAAGGAGTGGAATGAGGCCACGCAAAAGGTTGAAAGGATGCAGTAGACATTTAAGAAGGTCTACAAAGAACTCCCATAGGCTAAAATAGAGATGGAAGTCCCATTTGAAGAACAAGTAACAAAGATAAGAGAAGCTATTCAGGGCTTCCACACACATATAGTCAACTTAGAGGCATGCATGATACCGAGTACTCCACCATAAGAAAGGAAGAAAAGGGAGCAAATATTGCCCATAGTTTTGGAGAGCATGGAGAACCTAGAGGTAGAATGTGCTCAGTTTTATATAGAAACCACAAGTGTCTTCACACAACTAACTGAAGATAGGGAGCTACAGGAGATCAACCAAAATATATAGGTTGCGCAGGAAAAGGCACAAAAGTTCAAAGTAGTAATGGGTACACTATTGCTAGTAAAGGTGGTAATGAAAATGGACAAGAATATGAAGTTGTATTCATAAATGAATAAGCTAAGGGTGGAGCAACAAGATCATGCACAAAAGATTGAGGTACTACAAGATGAAGCCTATAGGGTGACAATGACTTTAGAAACCACTCGAGGTATAGTCAAACAAGAAGTCAAAGAAAGTGTCGAGAATATGTAGGATCTGGTTACTACTAAAATAGTCAACACAATTTTGAAGAAGGAGATCAAAGGTAAAGGAGAAGTCCATGAAAACAAAAGTGATATTTGAATAGTTAATGGAAAAGTGGGATAAGGCCTGAGTGGCTCAGAACAAGACACGTGTTAGTGTTGGGGGACCGTTGGAGTAGGATATTTTGGAGAAGTCTTTGGAATTGTTCATGAATGGATCACACGACATTTTAGCTAAGGAGAAACACACAGGAAAAGTAGTTGAAGCATGTTTGAGAGTCAACGTGTAAAAGGAGAAAAGTAGTTAGGATTTTGGGACTGTTATCCCTGATATCTAGGGATAGCTAGGAGATCATGTCTCGAGGCCCACATGGTCCTAGACATGGAGTACGAGAGCAGATTGACTTGAGCATGGCCCTTGAGGGCCCATATTTTCTTCTTCTCATCCAGACTTGTCCTGTCAGCAGTACTAGCCTCCATCACTACCGGCCTGGGCTTGCATTAGAAAAGGATCTTGCTCCATGAGGTAATTGGTCCGAGGTATCATGGTATGTGTCATATTTGATCATTATAACCTTATTATGAATGCATTAGATCTCTTTCATTCCAGATAACTGCTTGGATCTTACACTAACCCACTGGACCATTGTTGGGGCAACTAATGGGGTAGCTTAGCAAGTTGGTATTCATGGGTTTTGGTTAGCCACCAAGGGGGGTTTGC